>CM052293.1:7360247-7379525 GCA_028455765.1 Lasioglossum oenotherae | reverse complement strand
TTTTTTTCTCAGTGTGTGAATTCAAATGAAATTGCGTTTTCTTTTACACATCTGTTCACAGACAAATTTTTAATCATCAGGGGAACATAGTATAAATGCATTTGCATCCACAGGAAACAATTTCACAATTTTCCAGTGGTTCAGGTCGACGACAGGAATTCCCCTGAACGAATCCACACGAGCTCGAAGGAATCCGTATGCTCTTCTGCACACCTGTTCACAGACAATTTTGTAATCGCCGGAAACAAAAGGAAAAAATGTCTCCACTCCCAGGAAACAATTCTATGATTTTCCAGTAGTAATGGTCGACGATTGGAACTTTTCCAAATAACCTCACCTGCATTCGAACGATATTGAGTTTCCTCTGTTCTGTATTTGTTTACAGAAAATTACACAGCAAAGGGAAAACGAATACACAAAGGGTTGCTCCAACAGGAAACATTTAAATCATTTTCAAGTAATAAAACTCAACGATTGGACGCGTTTTAAATGAATTCGTGTGACTTCGAGCGTAGTTGTGTTTCCTTTTCTGTTCTCATTTACGTGTAATTTGAGAAGCAATAGAAGTGGGAAGCAGTAACATTGCGTCGACTTCATACAATTCAGTAAGTTTCAAGTAGCAAGGGTTAATGATTAGAAGTCAGGATTGCTTCACGAAATCAGAAGTAGTAGAGGTCAACGATTCGAGTTTTTCGAAATGATTTGAAAGGTCGGGTTCTTGAAATTTCTTAGGAATTCGAGATGAAGGGTGACAGAAGAGGGAAGTAGTCTGCGAACAAAGGGACACGCCGTTTAGCAGAGGGGTTGCAACAAGGGTGACACGGAGGGTGCGAGAGAGGGCGCAACCTCGGACAAAGAGCCTCGCATCGACGAGTACTTCAATCCTCTCGACGACCCCAGTCGGTCTAGGAAAACGCATTCCACCAATCACCGACGAAATACGTACACGGTGACCCGTAAATATCCTCGCGATGGTCCACCCTTCGGAAACTACCCTCTCAGCAGGATAGCCCTGGGCTTTTCCACGGAATCGCACGGAAGACGCTCTATGCCAACTATACGTCTCGAACACGAACGAAATCCCGCAGTTTTTCGATCGTAAATTCCTTCTATCGTATCCACAACCCCGACAATATGGCAGTCGTGGTACTATTGTTGGACCATAGCGTTTCCGGCAGGACCATAGACTTTCCCATTTTCGGAGATGGATTTGTTAACATCGACAGGAAGTTGCGAAGCTCGATCCACAATGTCATCTAAAATATTTCAGACATTTATAAAATTGTTTTTATATTGTTAGATTTTTGGGTAGACAGGTAGCCAATGTGTCAACAGCTTTGATAAGTTCAGTGCTCCATTTTTAACTTTGGTGACCAGCTTAGTAATAGAATACACGTAGCTGGATATCTCGGAGCTCTCGAGTCGGAATATTTACGTATCCTATTATGTGGGCAGTTGAACCACAACTAATAAATCAATAATATCTGTTAGCATAGCCCACCTGGCCGCGCACCTTCAATAGAAACCAGATTCCTCGAAGATAAACATGGGAAACTGTAACCAAAAGCTGCAGAGTAAACGAGTTACGTTAGATAAGCATCGAAAAATTAATCCGAAATGTTTTCGACATAACTTCGAAAAAAATTAACCTGTACAAGAATTACGATTTAGTAAATAGTATTAAAGATCCAGATATCTTAAAAATACGAAAAACCCACTGTCCAGTGATAAGATAAGAGAAACAGTCCAACGTCGGGCGAGTTGCAACGGAAGCATTATTTCAGGAAGTAGAATGAGAAAGTATATGGTCAGACACATAGAATTGAGGTTTCTCACGATAGGAGTGGCAGAGTAAACGATTGCTATGTATTATGGCGAGTGAAATAGGGCAGTGCATGATCAGATGAGTAGTTCCAACAAATTTTACGATCACGTTGGATTGTAGATCATTCGACAACTAGATTAAGAGGATCTCTCGATCAGAAAAATGAAATGGTAGTTCTTTGAGTGTGGAGTGATACATGGAGCTTTTATCACTCGATAAGAAGAACATAGTCATTCGTGAGGATGTATTATTGTAATTAATAAATGAAATGGCTGTAGTTTGTAATCGATTAGGCGATTTGGGACTCGAATGTGATCGAATGAATTACAGTGAGAAAGTGAAAAATTTGAAATTACGATGAAATGAGTATATTAAAATATATATTTTTGCTACCATTAAGTTTTGTTAAACTTAAACAAATTACAATGAACGAGTAGAATATGTCTGTATGTTGTCAGACAAGTAAAATAGAACTACGTTTAATTACAGCGGATAAAACGACTTCACATTTTATATAGACACACATAGAGAAAAATGAAAGTAGATCAAAACTGAAACTGTTTTAGCCTCTTTGTTCAATGAATTTGCTAACAATTTAAAATTCAGTTCTCCAGAAAACTTTTCATTTCAACGCCGTGACTGTAGGTTTACCCTCCGAAATTTGTAATTAACATCAGAGTTACGGGGGATAAAAATTTTCGCGACCCTCGTATCTCACGTTTTTTCCGCCGAGGAAAGTCAAGAAAAAATGAATACGGTTGACCGGCTGCTATTACGAATTTTATCGCTCGCTAAAAAATAGAACACCCGGTCCAGAATACAGCGGTCGCGTTTCAATACTGGCATTTTTATACTCTATGAAAAATATATATTGCCCGAGATAGAAAATTAAAAATTTATGGTTGCGCGCCGGGGAACATGATTCCGCAGCCTACCATTGGCCGTGGGAATGTTCATAAAACGGGAATGATGTCCAAGAATGTTCCAAAGAGCAGCCATGCGTTCTAAGCACCACCTAAAACCGAAAACTAAGGCGAACTCGAATAGTCAGCGAATTTTTTTTCATTTCGTAATTCAATTCTACGAGTGTCGTAGGATTAGGTTTGCACCGTTTCTGGATTTATTAAGTTAAATTCCTATTCCGAACGTGTTTCCCATCCTCGAAGACAATGTCGAGCAGAATTTATGAATAATGCATTCTATCTGCTGCGGGAAGTATCGAGTTAAAAATAAAAATTTTTATTCTACACGCCCCCCGGTTTTATACCGTCGCGTTCTCCGTGTGTATTGTACATAATCGTTCGTGTACTCGATTCAACTTCGGTGTCGAGTTCCACGGTTTTATCAATATTAAAATTTCCTGTTTTGATATCGTCGAAGAAATTCGAGCGTTCCGTCGAAAATATCCGAAACAGCTTTTCGCTTTCGTAACGTCGGAGGATGTTCTCGAGATTTTTGACATGTTCCAAAATATCAAAGTCGCCGATGTGATTTTAAACAAATTCGGTGCTCTGTTTGGCAGCCGTTTCTTCGAGATCAATACAAAGCTGCGCCGTTATTGGAAAGACATCAATGCCGTCTCTTTGCTCTCTGTTTCCCTGCGTTTCTCCTAGTTCGTACATACTCGAAGTAGATTGTGCACGGCTGTTGGTTTGCATATGTCGCTCGCATGCCGTTCCTGTAATGTAACGGTGTTTACATTCTATTATACTTGACACGACGTCTGCTCGTAGCGGCCGGGCTCACAGCGAAAGTTTCTATATTAAGATACTACCAGCCTACTCTTTAGAAGCTTGGAACTATCGGACTGGCAAAATAAGTCGTACCAACTTTCTGATTTGGATGGCACTGAAATTACAAAGATATTTTTACGGGTATTAAATAAATCTATTTATTCGCGAATTGAGAGCAATAAAAGTCGTGGCTGTTTTTAATGAATATGTGGTTGTTATTAGCAGTGAGAATGTCGAACGGATATAGTGATTAGTTTTTTATAAATTGCTACCAATTTTATTTAGCATAATTCAAAGAGAAATAGAGAACTGAATCTAATTCTCCATTTCGATTTCTGTTACAGGTTCGTGACCGTTATTGCAATCAAAAGTTGCACAGCAGCTTGAGCGTAAGTGAACACATATTTATTTGCAGAATTAAGTAATTTACTTTTACTAAAAAAATACTCGATAAATTTCCATTTCACTCCAGCTTGTTGAAATTAAGGCAGAAGATATTTATTTCGTGTAAAGATCCTAGCTGTCTGCTCATTATATTCTACAGAAATTTTTTACGTCAATTAACACGTTGAATTCCCGTCTGAATGGTTGAAATACTTTCGCAGAAATTTCGCGACAACGTTGTCCGCAAACAAGAACCCAGATTATGCAAAGGCCGGCCCTTCAGAAGGCGCTGTGCCGAGTGTCATTCCGCGTGATTTATTTAATAATTATACCGCGGGTCGAAAAGTCGTTTTGGTAGCGACGGCGGCGGCTGGCATTGGGCGTTTGAACAGCGTCTGGCGCGGACTATTTTCCCTTAGCTTTGTTCCCATCGTCATTATACCTTCAATTCACGCTTGCAACTCGTTTAGCCCTAATTGCGCAGGATTTTCGGCTGAATGGCCGGGGCGCCGTGCCTTGTTATCCTTGAGTTGTTTATTTTAATTACGACATCGGGTTCCCGTCGCTGGGGGAGCCGCTCTGAATGCGAGCGACGCTATTGACCGAACTTCACGGGATAATTAATATTGCAGTTACGTAATTAAAGCAGATCTCGTGCGACGATTGTCGGATAAATTGTTTTCCAAGCACGGCGAGTGCTCGTGTGTTTCACAGTAAAACATCGCTCCTTCCTTGGGCTGCTTGAATCCCAGGCGATTCTCTGCTGTTGTTAATCGATTCCAGCGTGCACGGGATCATGCCAACGTATCTGATCGAATGGGAAACTCTATTTCACTTGTGGCCACGAGCTGATCATGCTTGATTCGTTGTATCCGATTCTCCTGTCAGCTATCTGGTAATTAGAGTGCGGATCTTTGTGCGAAATTGTCCGGGAGCCCAAATGCTCTCCCTTCTCGTAATGATTTGTCACATTTTTATCTTTATTTTCATTTGCGAATTCTCCGTTTCAGTATCATATAAGGTGGAGTGGGGTAAGTCCGCCCTATTTTTTTGCAAAATTGGACTTTAAACTGACGTATTTTCAGCCTGGTATGTAAAAACTTATCGCTCTTGGTATCAAACTCTTGCCACAGTTATTATTGATGAATTAGTATTATGTAGGATTCTAATTTTGCTTGAAAATTATCATTTTGATAGGATATTGTACAAAATGTCAACTAGGACGCACTTGCCCCGAAAATGGGGCAAGTCCGTCTCTGAGAGATACAAATGCTTTCGAACTTAGTTTCAACTGCTACGGGGCAAGAAAAGAATGATTAATAAGCCTGCTATAAAATGCTTCTTATTGCATTAAATCATATTGTTTAGTTTTATAGTTATCCATTTTTAAGCAGACAAGTACTTTTATGCTGAAATATGAAAGGTGGTACAGTGACATTAAAACAAAGTTTAAAAAATTGCTTTCGAACCTTGTTTCAAGTGCTACGGGGCAAGAAAAGAATGATTAATAAGCCTGCTATAAAATGCTTCTTATTGCATTAAATCATATTGTTTAGTTTTATAGTTATCCATTTTTAAGCAGACAAGTACTTTTATGCTGAAATATGAAAGGGGATACAGTGACATTAAAACAAAGTTTAAAAAACTGCTTTCGAACCTTGTTTCAAGTGCTGCGGGGCAAGAAAAGAATGATTAACAAGCCTGCTATAAAATGCTTCTTATTGCATTAAATCATATTGTTTAGTTTTATAGTTATTCATTTTTAAGCAGACAAGTACTTTTATGCTGAAATATGAAAGGTGGTACAGTGACATTAAAACAAAGTTTAAAAAATTGCTTTCGAACCTTGTTTCAAGTGCTACGGGGCAAGAAAAGAATGATTAACAAGCCTGCTATAAAATGCTTCTTATTGCATTAAATCATATTGTTTAGTTTTATAGTTATCCATTTTTAAGCAAACAAGTACTTTTATGCTGAAATATGAAAGGTGGTACAGTGACATTAAAACAAAGTTTAAAAAATTGCTTTCGAACCTTGTTTCAAGTGCTACGGGGCAAGAAAAGAATTATTATCAAGCATTCTACAAAATGCTTTTTATTGCATTAAACATATTGTTTAGTTTAATAGTTACTCATACAGTACGCACTTATCCCACCGTGATAGTACGCACTTGCCCCGTGTAGGAATATTTACGGGGCAAGTGCATCTTAGTGTTTTTCTCAATAAATTTTAAAAAATACAATAAAAAGGGTTTATTTATTGTAAACCTACATCAACATTTGTTGTACTTACCTAAAATAACAACACAGAATATATTAATAACTTTTAAACTATTGCACGTTCAGGGTAACCTCAAAGTGGTACGTGTACCTCGCACGTGACTGTTTGGCATTGGTTGATTTAAGCGAGGAAAACACCTTTATTCTTGGGCGACATCTATGTAGAATAGTTCATACTAACTTATACTACATTAATAAATACAAGCTAGAGAATTTTCGTTTATACTATAATAAAAGTAACCAATTCACGGACTTGCCCTATAGACGGACTTACCCCACTCCACCTTACTTCTTTTTGTTTTAATGGTGCGGAATAAATTCCAGTCAAGCGATTTATCAACTTCGTCGCCCTTGTCTGACCAAAGGCCTACCAGTTCTACTTATTTTATGATTGACGATCTGCAGTTTGCACGTTGTTGGATCGTATCATTTTTTCATTTTCTTAATGACCGTCTGTTTGCCACTTGGTCCATGATATAGAACTTCTATTCCCTTCATACAATCGTTACGCACCTCGGATTCACTTGTCTACACTTACATTCTACTTCTCGTACAATTGCAATATTCATTATTCACGATTTCCATTCTACTCGTGCCACGATTATTTATTCCGTCTGTCTACTCACTGACACGGCTGATTCTACTTACAGAAGGAATACTGTTTGATAATTCGTCGACTTATCTCCCTTGATCTGATCGAGCATACTTCTTCAATTCTACATTGTATGAAATCTTCGATGTATCACGATCAGAATGTGATCTTTCTTTTATTTCATTTTATTTACAGGAGCAGATCGTTTCATGCTCCCACTGTTTTCACTCGTATCTTTCCCGTGTTATTAGAAACGTTTCCATCACTCGGACGCAGGATCCCCGATGCTCGAGCGTGTTTCGCGTCACCGGAATCATTCTGAAATCCATAACTCCAATTCCGGTCAACCATGGGAATTAATTTCTGCTTGTACATGCCACCAGTACCATCGAGTGCACTCTCGCTCGAGTTACTACACTTTGAAACGGCAGCTGCTTTCGATGCTTTTGTGTCGTGCTTCACGTCGAAAGCATAACTTACAACGGTCGCGCGCGGTGATGCTCGCCGGTGCTTCGTCTCTCGGCTTCATAAATAATTAATTCCGACTCACTGACCAATCCTGCCGAGCAATTTTTCCGTTCAATCATCCCTGTATCCAATCACACTAATCTATATTCCAACTTCGTTTCTTCAAACAAAACTCACATAACCAGCACAGTACTTTTTCATTTCGTTAAAATATTTGGCGTGTGCGGAAGCTTAATTTTTCAAAATTTTTTAGTTACATATTCGAGCTATGTTACGATCACGAAGTTGTTTCGATACACCGATTACAACCGTACAATTGCAAAGTTGTGGAAACATTTAAAATGTCAGGCAAAATATATTTTTTATATTGCCAATAACAATCGAGTAATAATTTAATCGAATACTCCCAGAAGACATACAGAATTCAACTTCTAGACGCAAAAATATTTTCGAAAATATCCAGCAGAATGAACCCTAATCTAAACGATTCTGTCTCCACTTCGTTCTCGCAGAAGACTATCCTTTACGCATTAGCAAAGCAAGCTCGACCTCCTATTCTTCGGACGAAGCTCTTCCACAGCCGAGCAGGTCAGAAGAGGCTCTTGATTGGCGAACGGTGTTCTGGTCCGCAGGACCCATCAGCGGAAGTGAACGTGGAGCGATTCGGCGGCGCTGGAGGACGCGGGAACTTTCGCCGAAAGTGTTTCACCGCGGGGGCCGTCATCGGGAAAGCAATTTTTCCGGGGACGACCCGACGGGTGGGGGAAAAAAAGGTAGAAGGAAAAGCCGCGTCTCCGGGCGTCCGAAAGGGAACCGGTGACAATCGTTACCGTTCCGGGCTATCTCCCGGATGACGCAGTGAAATTTCCCCCAGATCTTCAGACCGCGGACGCACAGAGAGATAAAGGTGATTGGGCTCCGACGAGTTTCATCAAACTTTTCTAACTTCTGGTGCCGCCGCGAACGTTACGACCGGAACTTTTCTTGATTACACGGAATTAGAGGGAGCCTGTCTCTCTCTGTCTCTCTCTCTATGTCCCTCTTTCTCTCGCTCTCTTCGCGGAGATCCATTCGTCTAGGATCGCGATGAGCGCGCGGCGTGTCGTTCTGCCCGAGACGCTGTACATGGTGGGAGGTTCGTAGGTGGAGAACGCTTAGCTTGATATTGATCGACCTTCTACCCCTCGCTTCTCCGCCCTTCACTTCCTCCCACACCCTTTGCCCCGTTTCCTAGCTCTGTCTCGCTCCCACTCACGCTGCTCCGCCTACAGGATGCTCCATTTACGCTGGACGCTCCTTTCCTCCGCTTCGGTGCATGTTTCGGGTCTAGGACACGAAGCACATTTTCTTGGTGTGTGCTATTAGGATCCTAGGGCGTGTTTTACTCTGTGTTGCTCGGTCGGGGTGCTTACTTAGGGTGCTTAGGCTTTGGGAAACTTTGAAGATTAATTTCGAGAGCTCGATTTTAGAATTCCAGATAGTGGAGAAGGGGATGTGTTTGATTCAGTGTGGTACAGTCAGTATCGATGCTATGATGATGTAAAAATTTCGAGATGTTGTTGGAAGAAGGGTAAAAGTAACTAGATAGGTTCGGTGCGAAGAAATTTTGTCGTTTTGTGGGGAAAAAATCTCGAAGTTCAATTAAATTAGTTAAGTAAATGCGCGTGTATCTGGGAAAGTGAAACGAGGGCAGCCTGTGGTCAGACACGTTTACCGTGACTGCGATAGAGGTGTATGAATTAAAGAAATAACGCGTGACACGCTGTCAGTGGTTAGAATGGAATCCACTGGCTGATCAAAGCAGTGGCGTCGGGAGCACATATAAGTAAACAAGTAGATTAAGGCTCGCTGCAGCCAGATAAGTGAACGATGGACATTTGAGCAGACAATTCGAATACGAAAAGTGGGATGACGCGATCGATCGAATAGAATCTGATGCCTATTCGCTCGGGCAACTTCCTCGATTAATACACTGAGAAAAAAAGTCCTGTCGAAACAAAAAGAATATATGTTGATTCAATAAGATGTACTATTGAATAGTGCCAATATCATACGAACTTATTTTAATATTTAATACTATTGAATTTCAATAGCAAAACTAACTTCCGCCAATCATATAAGCCAATAGCTTGACCATCAATGTTTTCAAAAAAGTAAGATATGGCCTCAAACCAATTCCAGTATAAATCAATACATTCCTCAAATTTTTTTTAACAACATATCTGATTGAAGGAAAAAAAGAAATATTACGAATAATAATATACGGTATTGAATCAAATAATATTTTCAATCATTTCATGATAGACAATTCAAATACATCACGATTTGCTTCTAAATTTCATACTATTGAAAAGAATACATTGATATTCATCGAAGTAAAAAAGTACAATAACACGCGTGTTATTGAAGTAACTACTTTTTTTCTCAGTGTAATGAACTCGTTCGTGCTTGTTATTTAAATAGGTGAACAAGATTCGATGCAATTCAAGATACGCGTAACCGTGATATAAGAAACTGGACACTTTGTATAACCGACTGTGCAATTCAGCAAGTAGAACGCGTAATTATTCGGTCAGACGAGAGCGACCACTTGAAACCGGACACGCAAAATAAGAACGGTAATACATGTAATTGCAATGTCAGACGGCGGAACGAGAACCGGTGGAAATCGGACACGCTAGATAAGAACGCTATCAAGTGGTCGAAGCAGTTATGAAGTCAGACCAGAAGAATTTCGATTCCCCGAATCCAATTTCTTTGGCAATTATTTTCGCTCTCCTCGAAAATAATGTTCCGATGTAAGTGTACAATAAGAGAACTCGACTTTCGCTCGGAATTATTGAAATAACAATGTACCAAGTATTATAGATGACCTGTGTCATGTTTTCATGGATCGTATCGTTATGTTTCTGTGATGAAGAGACTGCGGATCTTCATGCAGAATAAAAATGTTTTGCATTGATCGTGGAAAGCAGGAATAATATAAATATTGATTTAATCCCTTAACGACTTTGTCACATTACAAACAACATTACAGCATTCTTGAATTTTTAAAATCTTTTTACCACGCTTATATTAGCTTGTCGAGTTGTCGTTGTGGTTGTTGTTGTTGAATGCGCCAAATCTTGTAATCGAATTTTGAACGACTTCCCGATGCTAGAGACTTGAAACTTTAAACATAGCTCAGAGCTGGATGACAATGCAATATTAAAAAACAAATTTAAAAAAGAAACTGTGCGTTCAGGAGAAAAAAATTTTAATATTAACCGTCACACCTCGTCGCGCGACACTCGGTAGTAAGACATCGCGTTCAGCGATCCCCACTCCGCGCGCCAGCGCTACCTACTCCACTACGCTTTCCCACTCCGACTCGTCCCCACTCCACTGACCCATTTCGCACCGAACGAGCTCAATCAGTGTGGTGTTCCGTTCATTCAGTTCCATTTCGGACAATTTCGGACTCCATCAAGAGACATCATCTATATCTTTCGATTTCATACCAGTATTACTTTATCTTGCGTTCCATTAAAAAAAAAAAAACTTTTTAAAAATCACGCTTATATATTAAAATGCACTAAAAAGGGGAAAATAATTTTTTTGGGCATTTATGACTATAAATAAAAGCGTGGAGCGCCCACGAAGATTACGTCAATATGTATAGTTTAGCTCTCCACGCTTTTATTTATAGTCACTAATGTCTAAAAAAATTATTTTCTCCTTTTTAGTGTATTTTAATATATAAGCGTGGTTTTAAAAAAGTTTTTTTAAATATATTTTTTTCCATTTTATATTTCACCGAACCAATTTCTTCGTAAGTGCATAATGATCCGCAGTCGAGTGATGAATCGTGAAATCGCCAACATTGCCAAATACAATACAAAGTTTCGTAAATTAGTAGTCGTTGGACGACAGTAAATACGTGGTTTACACGTTGATACGTCGAACGGACGAACATATCTTGGTTCTCGAAAACATCCGCAGGGTCTCGCAGCGCTCATCAGCAATACGATTCACGGATCGGCAATTTTCCGCGAAAATCACCGCGTCCCGTCTTTTCTTCTGTTCCGACTCGTCCGAGCTCTAAAACTCAGTTTCTTATCTGCTGTGTAGACCATTCTCTCGGTACAGTTTTATGACATACCCTCGCCCCGGACTTTTTCATGGCGCAGTCCACGTGCTTTTGTCTCCCTACAACCCACCCCGCCTTGCCTCTCGCCTCTCTTTCTCCCTTTCTCTGTATTAGTGTTCCTTTTTCCGCTCCGTTCTCTTTATTCATGAAGTCGCGAAGCCACCTTTATTCGACAGATAGCAGGAATCGCTCCAATTTCCTTCCGCGTGGCATGACGTATTCGTCCGGGGCCCTATCGGATTCCAGCGGAGAAATCAACGTAATAATTTAATGTCAGGACGTTCTCGGGACGGATATTGTGTTTTCTCGCGGGCCACCGGCGTTTGCATATTTTATAAAATGTTGCGCCGCGTCTCGGGCCGAGACGAAAATAACGGCTACGCCCTCGAGCTGCTTATTTTTCAGCGGCAACGAATATTGGATACGCTTCTTCTCCCAGTCACGCTAAATAGTGTCTCTTTCGTCTGATTAGGTCGCTGCTTCGAAACCAAACGCCGATTTCTCTATTCGTTCACCAAACGTAATATAGATCGCGAAACCTCCATAAGTATCCAGACAGCTTGCTAATTCCTAGAGATTGTGTATTTGTGCTACACCTTTGAACACCAACGAATGACCTTGAGTGACCTTGAATTGCCAAGTCAAGTGCGAAGAACAAAATATAGATGAAAATGTATTTCTGCGTATATAGAATACCTTCAGGAAACATTTATACAAAATTCGCACGTGTCTGGATATTTATAGGGTGCGCGTGTATGTAATTGCCTTGTAACTCTACCTGGAATTATTTCTATAAAGCTGTTGTACTGTTGGAATACGTAAAAGGTTGCACGAGAAGTAATTTCTGTTAGCGTAAACTGTTTTGCTGATGCATTGTAAATTATTTTAATCAACACTTCATTGTTCGCGGGTTTTACGCGGCACACACGAAACGGTGTAATTAGATCGCTGGCTTCGTGCGTTTATGAGAAACATAAGTTGGCGAAATATACGGGAGAGAAATTCTGAACGAGTTTAAGCGGATACGGCCATTCTATCTTCAATTCATTCAAATTATTCAGAAATGAAGAACGTTTAACTATTTCACTTCTGTGTTTCCGAATTGCTTCGAATAATTTATTCACTAAAATATTACAAAAACAACGCAACGAGTGGCGCCCAATAACAGTACCGCAGCAGGCTGGTTTCTATTAAAATTATTTATCACTCATGTCTCCCAGCTTCTAATTCAGAATTTTTAATAAAGAAAAATTTCGCGTGTGTTTTGGAAATGAGCGATGTCAGAAAGTTATGGCCTTTGAATTATTAATGAATCTGGGATAAATGTAATTATATCTAGTTAAAAATATGCAGGTGTAGCTGAGAAAGTTACATACAAGTTATATTTAATTTTAGGAGCAGAGGAGCCAGACTAGTAGAATCGGTACACCTGTAGTCAGACTGTAGTTCAGAATATTTATAAAAGTATTATTATGTTAGTTGAAGAGATGCAGGTGTAGCTGAGAAAATGACATACAAGTTACATTTAATTTTAGGAGCAGAGGAGCCAGACTAGTAGAATTAGTACACCTGTAGTCAGACTGTAGTTCAGAATATTTATAAAAGTATTATTATGTTAGTTGAAGAGATGCAGGTGTAGCTGAGAAAGTTACATACAAGTTATATTTAATTTTAGGAGCAGAGGAGCCAGACTAGTAGAATTAGTACACCTGTAGTCAGACTGTAGTTCAGAATATTTATAAAAGTATTATTATGTTAGTTGAAGATATGCAGGTGTAGCTGAGAAAGTGACATACAAGTTAAATTTAATTTTAGGAGCAGAGGAGCCAGACTAGTAGAATTGGTACACCTGTAGTCAGACTGTAGTTCAGAATATTTATAAAAGTATTATTATGTTAGTTGAAGATATGCAGGTGTAGCTGAGAAAGTTACATACAAGTTACATTTAATTTTAGGAGCAGAAAAGTCAGACTAGTAGAATTAGTACACCTGTAGTCAGACTGTAGTTTAGAATATTTATAAAAGCGTTATTATGTTAGGATATACCTAACGCATGCATTTAGGAGAAGCACAAAACGATCGAATAATTTCAAAATCTATAGTCGTGCATTAATATTCCCTGCTAAATGTGGAGCACGAGGCCAATGGGAATAATTTACTGGAAACAAAATAGCGAGTGGTCCACTTGGAACGGTAGACGTTGGGAATCGTTTTACGCGCGGTTATTTAAAATTGTCCTCTTCGGCGATGATATTCAATTATCCGGTTTTGATTTCGATACGCGTAACAAACGGGGGAATTGCCAGTCTAAATTGCGAACGATAATTATACACTTTAAACAGTGGATACACCGACAAAGGAACATATTCCCGGCGCTATTATGAACGAAATTTCGGGCGATATTTCAGCACGGTGCGGCGGTGGGGGGATTTGCACGAGGACATATAAACCGGAACGAAAACGCAGAAATTCAACGACAGCTTTTATATTCCCGTTGAATTATCAGAGGAGCGGTCGGAGGAGTGAGAGAGAGAGAGAGAGAGAGAATTTAAAATATTCATTGTGAAACTCTGTTCTTGTTCGGTGGCCGCCTAGGAAACCATGACGCGTGGAATAATTGATTCCGCTAGTCAGTTAATCCGACTAACCAGATTACATGGCCGATTCGCTTCAATTTTCGATTATTTGAAGAAGCCTACAACGTGACCCAGATATCCCGACGATAATTGATGATAACCGGTTGATTAGCCATGGCCCCGGCGAGATCATTCATTTACACGGCCGACCAGCGTTTCGTCTATCAACAGAAACCGGAAGTCCTCGCAGGCGCTGCCTCGGCGCGGCGCTCCAGTTAAAAGGTGTCATTTTTCAGTCCCCCTATTTTTTGACGGACGTTCGACTAACAATCGCCAGGCACCGTTCGTTTCGAAACACAAACCCGGCTTTTTTCTCTCCTGTTCGACGAGCGTCCCTTAAATGTACGTTTCCAACGGCAGTTTTCGTGATTTAAAACCCTCGCGCGCCCGCGCGCGCCCCTGCGTGACGAATGGCTTCATCCTTTTGCTGGAATTCTGACTTGTTGTCCGACTCGAATTCCATCCAGAAAAATATTAGTGGAAACCAGCGTGGAAATATCGCCGGGAATTCGGTCTTTTCTTCGACACTAACGTTCGCACATTTCTCCGGAAATATTATTTTTATTCAAATCTTCCGGCGAATGTTCCATTGATTTTTACATCTCATCGGTAAACTACAGACCTTTATGCATTTATACATAAAAACGTAGTAACAACGAAGTAACAGACAGAATGAAAGAATTTAAAAATATCGACGCATTATTATCAATTTATTGAAACCAGACAAAATATTTTATTCCTCCGTTTCGGAAAACCCTGTATACACTATGTCGAGCTGAAGTGTAGAATAGTCTGTATTATATTAGTTAAGTAGTATCGGTGGCGTCTGTAGTCATACAAGAACTCAACTTCGATGAATGTTGGACGCTTCTGTACGCAATCGAACAAACAGCATGAAGCCGGTGCCGAGCCAGCCAAGAACAATACTGAATATCCCAAGACGGTTTCAGTAGTATGAGGCGTGTCTAGTCAGGCAAGACAAATAGCGTCTGTGCTCTCGCGTTGTCAGACATGCAGAACTAACTTGGCGTCTAGTTAAAAATGTAGAATATAAATAAATCTTTTAATGTTTTCGGCGCTACGGTTCGATCCTTTGTTACGAACAAAGCAATTTTGCTAATTTAGTCAAGCATAATCAACGTTTCGATCCCAGGTTTGGATCTTTTTCAAGATTAATAATTTGAAATTGCGTCTGTAAAAAATTGTGTTGTAAAAAAGTTGAAAAACAGAATTTATTCGAAGAGTTATTACTATAGAGTGATTTGATATTGTTTCTAAAGAACAAACTTACTTGCTTTGTGAAAAAAATGAAAATTTTTAAGTGCGTAAAATTTGTGTGACACGTGTGTTGCATGCGTCAGATATGCTAGTTGTCGAGATACTGATGTACGTAAATTTGAAAAGCCAGAATATGATCTTAAATCCACTCTTGTAAATATACCACGATGGTAAATTGTTTTTGACATTCTACTTTTGTTGGAATCATCTACATACAAATGTATGTAATAGAATAATAAGGTTTATTGGAAAATTATTATTCTATTACATGTTTTGTTTGTAGCTCATTGCAACGTCGACCGATTTTGACGAAATTTTCAGAATATGTTTCATTCACACAGATCTACAAAACGTATTCTTTAAATTTTCAATATAGACTTACATAAAAAAGTTGTAAAATTGCAACTTTTAGTATTTTTTCCCGATAGAATAGAATGTTTTATTCTGCATGAAACGTGGCTAAGTTTGTCTTTCGGTGAGTGCACCTGTTTAAATTATTTATTTGACTGAGGAATCTTCCTAATCTACTTAACGCAGCTACAGAAGCAGGTTTCGTGGCGCTGTTAGTGGTTCTCTTTATTTCGGCGAATTCTAAATTCAAATTAGTTGCCCCGGTACTTTGTGCTAACAATGTTGGTGCGTAAGGGTATCCACGCGTTACCGATTGACGAGCGTAGGACGTCGCAGGCGAGTGCCGGCGCGTTCAATTGAATTTAACTTTCCTCGCACTCGAAACTTTACACACACACTGCTCTCTATATGCACGCGATGTTGTGCGATGCACACAATTATGCGCGATGCAACTCCCGTGAAACGGTTCACAGACACGAACTCGGCGAAGAAGAGTGCTGGAGGGAGAGAGAGAGAGAGAGAGAGAGAAGAGAGTAGGGTATAGCGTCGAGAGAATCAATTCTGCGGAGTAGGAACTTCCTAGTCATAGGAAGAACCAGCAATTCCGGAGAACCTGTTTGTAGAACATATTAATAAGGATGCGCCGCGGAACAGTTTCGAGAGCCCTTGGAGATACTCGGCGAAACCAATTGGCAATCTTTCGTCTCGGTTACTCGATTCGATTTTTTGTTCGACCTCACGGAAACATCGTCTAATTGGTATCGCTCTATCATTATCGCGTTCCCCGCGACGCCGGTTTCATAACTCGAACCAATTAAAGGGGTATCGTTTCAATGTTTCTTTGTTGCTTCGCTAAACGGACCGGCAAAGTTCACTGCTCGGTCGAAAACTAATTTCATTCTTGCGAATTTCGCTCTTGTTGAACTTATTTCCTTTTGTTTAATCCGCGATGGGTTCACTTGTACGACTGTCGATCGAATTATTCCGTTTCTCCGATCGTACGAACCGTGTGATTCTACTTTTTTGTTTTCGAGAAACCGATGAGTTAGACTGGGCTGGCTACTGGCAGACTCATTCTTCTGTGCAGGTCACTTGACTAACTATAGACCATTTTATTCAACTTTTTCGGCGATTTCTGGTTCACGTCTGATAAACCAGTGAGTTATTCTACCGGCTCGGTCGACTCGGTCTCCTTTTGTTGTAAACGCCTCTGAACTATTCGTTCTACTTGTTTGAATATTGATCGACTTATTCTACGTGTTTGAACAACGATCGAATTTTTCTATTCGATTGAATTATGATCGACTTATTCTACTTGTTTGAACATTCATCAATTTATGCCATTGCCTCCAAGAATGATCGACTTATTCTACTTGTTTGAACATTCATCAATTTATTCTACTGGATTGAAGAAGCTTGTTCTATTTGTTCAGTCAACGAATGATTTATTTTACTGAACACGATCTGAGTAACGATTGTTCTGCTTCTTTGAACAATAATTGATTTATGCGATTGGGTTCAATTGATTTGTTCTACTTGTTTGAATAACAATGGACTTTTTCTATTTGCCAGAATTAAAAACCTATTTTACTTGATCAGCCAAATGGTTGACTTATTCCATTTGCTTAAACATCAATGACAGCAGACTCGTGACACGATTGCCAGGTCACATACTGTCTTATTCTACTTATTCAATAATTTAGAGCTCCCAGTGTACTTTTTGACTATACAGTGTGCACTCCACTTGTCTGAGTATCCTAGTCTACCTGCCAATGTCTAAACCATGAATATTCTGCTAGTTTGATTCTAGACAGTCCAATTCTACTTCTGCAATTGTTGATCAGTTAAAACAACTTTCTGGTTGAAGGATGCATTAAAGTTCACGCGATTTAATTAAATCGTGAACATGGCCATTCAACTCTTGTAATGGGAAACTGACTTCATTTTACTGCTCTGTTAAGTGACAGGTTAATTGCTTGTCTGACCAACGGTGTTCCTATTCTACTAGCACGTTTCCGGACGATTTATCGAACAGACTGATCCACAACCAACCAATTCTACTTAACGAAGTATAATGAGATTGATTTTCTTGTCATCGTTGTTCAGTTGAAATAGCTAGCGACAAGTACAATGAATATTTCTGTCTTGACAGTAATCGACTAATATTTGATACAGTTTAAAGCACCGCAGAATCGGACAAAACAAATGCAGCTTGATTATGTGACAAAAGTCCCGCAGTATTTCACGGAATACCTAAACGGGTCCGTTAGCAGTTACTATGAAAATCATGATTACATTTCCGTAGCGAAGTTCGCTGGCGTTTATTTACGATTTAAGCGCGCGCGAGCGCGAGGCACACACGCAACACGTTCAGTAAACATGCAATGTTTTCGAACGATAGGGCTCACAATTAGGTGACGACAAATTATCGACTAATCAATTATACCAACGAAATTATTTGCAACATTAACCATTCTCTATCACGCAATTCTGCGAACCCGCTGCCCGTTACGCAACCCGACGTTTCTGAATTAGTCTCAGGTGACCAAACCGCGCCCGTTTAATCCGGAACGTTTTCGTCTGGACCGTTTGTACGTGTAAATTAAAATGTTAATAATCGAACACCGCGAATTTCGCCCATACTTTCAACATTTCAAAACATTCGGCACACAACAAAGAACGTAAGGTGGAATGGGGTAAGTGCGCCCTAGTTTTTGCAAAGTTGGACTTCAAACTGATGTATTTTCAGTCTGATTTGTAAAAACTTAACGCTCTTGGTATCAAAGTCGTGCCACAATTATTACTGATGAATTAGTATTATGTAGGATTCTAATTCTGCTTGAAAATTATCATTTTGATAGGATATTGTACAAAGTGTCGACAAGGACGCACTTGTCTCGAAAATGGGACAAGTCCGTCTCTGAGAGTTAAAAATGCTTCCGAACCTTGTTTCAAGTGCTACGGGGCAAGAAAAGAATGATTAACGAGCCTGCTATAAAATGCTTCTTATTGCATTAAATCGTATTGTTTAGTTTTATAGTTATCCATTTTTAAGCAGACAAGTACTTTTATGCTGAAATATGAAAGGTGGTACAGTGACATTAAAACAAAGTTTAAAAAATTGCTTTCGAACCTTGTTTCAAGTGCTACGGGGCAAGAAAAGAATGATTAACAAGCCTGCTATAAAATGCTTCTTATTGTATTAAATCATATTGATTAGTTTTATAGTTATCCATTTTTAAGCAGACAAGTACTTTTATGCTGAAGTATGAAAGGTGGTACAGTGACATTAAAACAAAGTTTAAAAAATTGCTTTCGAACGTTGTTGCAAGTGCTACGGGGCAAGAAAAGAATGATTAACAAGCCTGCTATAAAATGCTTCTTATTGCATTAAATCATATTGTTTAGTTTTATAGTTATCCATTTTTAAGCAGACAAGTACTTTTATGCTGAAATATGAAAGGTGGTACAGTGACATTAAAACAAAGTTTAAAAAATTGCTTTCGAACCTTGTTTCAAGTGCTACAGGGCAAGAAAAGAATTATTATCAAGCATGCTACAAAATGCTTTTTATTGCATTAAATATATTGTTTAGTTTAATAG
>CM052293.1:7332350-7359486 GCA_028455765.1 Lasioglossum oenotherae | reverse complement strand
AATATCACGTGGCAAACGGCTAACGAGGGTACTGCGGCTACAGGAAGTACGATCTTACCGACAGAATGCAGCTTCCGTTTTGTAATTAGAGGCGGCACCACGTACGAGAATCAACAGAATTAATCGAGCGAGCTTCCAGGAAGCTGGTAGATTCAATTTCTCGGTAGAAAAATTCGCGAAGCTACTGCACAATTTCCTGTCAGTCAGGGAGGCTGGTCCCCTCCCCCCGAAAACCTTCAACCTCGCCGGCTAACAAACTTGAAATTCGGGCGCACAGCGAAGCCACATAAATTTCCCTCCAATCATCCAATATGTTCCGCGCAACAGAATCGAATTACTTTCGCCCTCGGTTCCCCAATCATTCTCCGCCCCTGCGTTCCACGAGCAAAGAACCCGATAACCGGCCCCTTCATTTCTGATCCAGCTGGGATCGAATTTCGATTACTTCCATTCGAAAGGAAACGAACGGGTTCGAGCGGTTGTGAAAGTGTTTGGGTTCTGCTCTCAGAGAAAGAAAGAGGGGAACCAGAACGAGATGAAGGGTGGGGGAAATGGAAAGAGAAAAAGGGAGGTCGATGAAATGTTCCTCGAGGTGAAGCCGCAGCTTCCACCTGCCGACTATGCACGGAAAATTAATTTTCTTTGGCGACGTCGGCGAACAAAGCCTGGCAAAATTAAGCGTGCAAACAGAGAGCCGCCGTCGGTGGACGTCCGCGTGCCACGATCCTTCAAGAACACCCTCGAAATCGCTTTTAGGCGAAAATTCGGACCACGCTCGGCCAAATACAATGGCGCTTCGTTTTGCAGAGAGAGTTGAAGTTCGTCCCCGCCCACCCCCCTCAACCCCCTGCCGCGCAAACGCCACTCGTACAACAATGCAAGCCGCGTGTCCAGCGAGTTTCCTTCTATACACAAAGCCGGATAGGAAAGCCGAAATTATATTTTCGACTCTTCACTTTAAGAATTTCGTGCTGTTCGTTCGTTGACGAAATTCGACTATCCCAGGCGCAGTGGGGATGAATATCTTTCCAAAACTCGACGGAACGACAAATTGTAAAACGAGAATGGATCAAATATTATCCTAAGGTCTTCTATGTAACTGTTTAGTAAAATAGTTTAGTTAACTGTCTAAAACAACATGAATCTAGAAAAAGTATAGTGTATCCAAGCCTTCCATCGTCAAAAATAGATTTACAGTGAGTCACGAAAATATTCCAACGCCCTTTAAAACAGAACTACTTTTTTATAATTGTACCAAACAACCTGAATTTTTAATAATCAATTAGAAGCATTGGTTTATGAAATGGTTTGTGAAAAACTATTTCGTAGTTTTACACGACTTTTGATTAGTTTCTGATTAGAATTCGCAGAATCTTTCTATGCGTTTCGATGCAATTTTCAGCATGTGTATAACTAACATAGATCTACAAAACATATATTTTAAATTTTCTTTGAAAGCCCAAATAAAAAAGTTTTAAAAAATGCCTGTTTTATTTTTGTATGTAACCTACTGTAAATTATAATTAGACTGCGGATCTTTATGCAAAATAAAAATTGTCTGTATCTATCGCAAGTAATAGAAACTAAATTGAATGTTATTTCTTCCTTTAATGATTTTAGTAGAGAAGAAATCATATATTGATATCTTCAGTTTAAAAAATTTTTCAACAATTTTGGATTTCATCTACTCAATTTTTCTATAAATGCATACACATCTGCAGTCTAATTATAGTTCTTGGAAAATCTTTTTTTGCATATCATTTCATAAACTAATGCTTCTAATTGATTAAAAATATCAGGTCGTTTGGTACAATTATAAAAAGGTTATTCTGTTTTAAAGGGCGTTGGAATTCTTACGTGGCTCACTATAGATACAGATTAATTAAAGAATTATGCAACGAACAAAATTTGTAGATAACGAAAATCCACACACTCGTGGAATAGCACGGAGTTGACTTTGTAAGAGATGATTATTTATAAATTTTCCTCCTTTCTTTCCCCATTGACTGCATAAGAAATTGTAGTAGGGTGTTCGCCGAGATTGTAGCAGAGGGAGATTCTCAAAGAACGTCGGCGAATCCGTATCCGTGCGGATTGACTTTTCATTTGGCCCAGTATTTTGCGAGTCACGTTCCGAGAATTCCAGGGGAATTCCATGCGCGATTCTCAGCGTCGGAATTCGATGTTCCTTCAATGCTCCGAAGAATCCGCGAAAGTTCCGCGTTCCGAGCCCCGGGGCCTCGGTAAAAAGCTTCGCTGAAACTTGAAGACGATAGCTTAGTTACTCTCTTCGCGTTAAACTATCTCTCCGGCGAAGGTCTACATCGTTACAGCCGCTCGCAAGTTTCGAGCACTGCACAGTCAAAGTAAAACGCACGATGCTTGAGCGGATTTAATCGTTGTTCGGCGAAGGGAGTTATTTGCCATTTGAAAATCGGAAGATCGTCGAAACACAGAGCTCAATCCTAAAAGTTATGGTACAAAAATTCTGTTAAATCGAAATAATTTATTCAGACATAAAGTCCGAAAAGTTGAAAAATGACTCCAAGAATACACTGTCACCATAGCATTTTGCAAATCGTAATCGAATTTTCCACACTAAGTACATTAATTTAAAAATTCGTTTAGAGATATGAATAAATAATTCCGTCTCCCATTTTTGGTAAACTGAAACTATTAACAATTCTTTTTGTAATGAGTTAACGGTGAATTCTAAATAGAAATGTTCTGCATCTCAACTACAAGAAACGGAAACTAAATAAAATATTATTAAAGTATTAAGTTAATTAATTTTTTTAACGGTTGTAAATTGTACCTGCTCATTTATTTTGCGAATAGGTAAAATCCACAGTCAGGTATTAAGCGATCTTGATAGTGTTGGACAGCACGAGCATATAGGAACAGCGTTATTATGTTTCTGTTAATATTTGACTATCTCCTAAGCCATTATTTATTTAACCGCTCACATTTAACGATTTGCTTGCTTACAAAACTATACTCTGTTTCTATTACAGTAGTTGGTAGTGGAGCGAATTTCGGGGACAATGTAGCAGATTGTACGAATGACAATTTTCATTGTAGAATAATGAGTTAACACTAAAATGTTATTTTTTTGGAGAATGTTTAATTTAGAGAAGGCATAAATATTTAAAGGAAATATCCAAGCTGTTTCTTGGTATATAATGATTGAAAATAGTTTTAAAGGCTTCCTTGAAACCATTTTTAAACCATAAATGAGCGAGAGAACATTTTCATTTGAATAGCTGTATTGATTGCGCGGAGTTAATTGGAAGGAACTGATTTTCGTGTCTAACACAGTCATTTACACTCATATTTTGATTGGCTAGGTATGTGCAAGCCAATGCAATTACAGCGTATAAAATTCGTTAAAAAGTTCTGTGAAATAATATTTCATTTAATTTCCAATTTATCGAGAAAATCGATAAGCGAGCGAAAATTACTATTACTCACGGTATTTTCGTATGTGTATTCATAAAAGTGTTAGTTTACGTAAACTTTCGCAGTTCGCACACTCGCCAGATCGGAAATTTTAGCTGAAATTTATTCACGGTTTGTTCATTATTCGCACACTCTACTTATTGTGTGCACCGATCAAATAAATTTTTGAAGTCGGTTATACTGCGGTTATTGTTCCTAAATTTAAAAAAAAATACTATTTTTGTTGTTATCTACCAATGAAAAATAAGCAACATAATTAAAATATATTTTTGCAACTTCAACAAAATAATAAATATCGACATAAACCCCAAAGAATTAAATCAACTTCAACTCCATGTATGTAACAATTTATTGCATACTTCCCTAAAACAAAAATAGTGGATTAAACTTTGAACAATGAGTAACAATTTACAAGAAAAAACCACGTTCCGAAAGCTCGTTCCATTTCCCGAGAAAAGAGTTGAAAAGCTGCCCGGGACAGGTTCACACATTCCACACATCAAACAACAACACAATCTCGAAACGGTCGAACACTTTACGACATCCACGAATAGAGAAGTGGTGCGAATGTTCATCGGAGGGTTAACAAACCCCTTTCCCCCATTCCGCAGCGCGTTTCGCGAACTCCTTGCCTCACGAATCTGCCGTAGAAACAGAACAAAGCGTTTCGGTGCGGCGTCGGATTAATTATCGCGGCAATCAGGACGTAAAACGGAGGGGGTTAAAAGTGGCGCGCGGCGTTAGTTGAGGGTTTCGAGTTCTCTCGAAACGAGAATTCGCCTAATCCCTTCGCCGACGATCGTGCCACGCCACGATGCCGACGAACGTTGCTCTATGACGACTGTTTACTCCTCCGAATCATAACTGAACACATTAAAGATAAAATATTTTAGAAATGCACGAACGAATTATTTGAGCGTATATTAAATATGAATAATGGTGCAGCATATACAATACATGAGAAATGTGAAAAATATTGATAAATCGATGAGTTGTTTACTGTTTACCAAATATAAAATTTACTAGTGAAGTAATCTGAAGTTTTCCAATATAATAAAATATGTAACTGAATATTAGGTTGCAACGAAAGATCGTAGCGTTTGTAAATTAAAATTGAAAGCTACAATTCAGATATTTATTCGTAGGTTTATTCAATTTTACATTCTGTTCTAGTACTTTTTGCTATTTTCGAGGTAACTTCTCGTGTTATTGATTAAACATATGAATAAATACCTTAATTTTATCTTCGATTCTTAATTTGAAAACGCTACGAACTTTCTTTCCAACCCAATACAATCCTACAGATGGAATTTTACTATCTGATTGAGAGTTGGGCAAAAATTTAATCAACGATTGACGACTAAATTTCTACTTTAGTCGTTAATTGTGATTAACTGTTACATTCCTTTCAATTGTAATCGTCAATCGGATAATTGATAAAATGATTAACTGCAGAAATTTCGAAATGAAATGTGCAATCAAAACTGTATAAATACTGAAAAAAATGTAAACTATTTAGGTGTATTGTCGTTTGGTCTATACATATATAATACAAACTCTGTTTACGTGCTTTTATATTTTTTTTCGATGATTTCTTTTTTTTATCAACGATTGACGATTAACTTCATCAATCGATTGAATCAATCGACGATTTTTCGATGATTTCTTTTTTTAATCGTACACATTAATCAATCAATCATCATTAAAATTTTAATCGATCAATGCCCAACTCTGATCTCACTACGTTTCTGTTTACCATTTCCATATGGACGAATATTAAATATATAATTACTTTATAATCATTTGAGATAATTGTAAACAAATATATTACTTGAAGCAACATTTGAAGTAATGTTCATACTTCAGAAATGTCCAGGTCTGATTCGAGGTTTGAAGCAATGAAAATAATTTCTGCCCCCAACTCAATGATATTTCCGCGACCACGGTTCCTCGAGACGGTCCCTGGAAGTCCAAACCGAGTTCCCAGGAGAAGCTCTTTCCCAGAGAAGCTTTTCTCAGGAAAGAAAGCTCGCGTGCTCGTTGTCGCGGCGGGGTGCAAAGTTATTTTCAAAGTGCGCGTCTCCCCGATGCTTCCGGGCAGGCGGAAACTTCAGAAACGATTTAGTGGTTATGCAAGGACGTTGTAATCCCGTTGGCGGTTATACATTGCGAGAGGAAGTGGCTGCAGTCGGACACCGAGGCTCCTTAATTAATTAACGTTCATTAACAAACGTGCTCGAGTGCCGCGCGAACCTGTACCGTGGTTTCTCGTTCTCTGTCCCCTCCACTTTCGTTTCGACGATCTCTCTCTGCCTTCCCCCACTCCTCTCTACACACCATGGTTGTTCTCCGACGGTGTTTAGAATTCTCAACGGACAACAGAGCGCAGTTTTCTCGAATACACGTCCGAACCCCTGCTGGTCACGAACATCTTTCGCGAGTCCGTGTGCATCCCTTCTGTGGCCCTATGTGTTCCTACCATGTTTTGCGCATGGAGGGCTGTTTCTATAAAATAGGTAAACTCAATTCAAAAATTCACATGTGGTGAAATAAGTCAGAACTCCTTTCGTAAAGCTTGCAAAGCTCACTTTTTCATTTTTTCAAAAATCTTTGCAGTTGGTCGGAATTGCAGCAAAAATACTAATTACAACGTAATTATCACAGTTTCGATAATTTCTGATGAATGGGAAAATCAGTTTTTTGATCGTAAAAAATTTCCAGGAATAAATTCGATTAAATGTACAAAT
Source organism: Lasioglossum oenotherae (assembly GCA_028455765.1). Classification (NCBI taxonomy): domain Eukaryota; kingdom Metazoa; phylum Arthropoda; class Insecta; order Hymenoptera; family Halictidae; genus Lasioglossum; species Lasioglossum oenotherae. Next base: position 7,353,280 of record CM052293.1, on the reverse strand, counting down.
GACAACCTGAATATTGCACCGTTCTACACTCCTAATATACCCGAACTAATTCGCCAGACCCATTCGCAAATTGCAATTTCAGGAAGTTCTTCCCTACATTCGGGACAATTCGAGGGCCACTTGACTCTTGGCTCTAGAAATAACACGGGAGCTGCGTGTTTAATTAAAATATGCGATCAATTTGAATAGGATACTAAATTCTACGTTACCAAGGAAATGATCACCTGTCGAAATTGCGACAGCACGAAACCTCGAGGTTTCATAGTGAAAATCGTCCGAGACTTCTGGCCGTTTCTTTCTTGTTAGCCGTGTCTCAGGGTGGAAATTCCACCAATCGACATGTCCTGAGGATGGCTATGGTTTCTCGTTCGTGAGATTCCATCCCTCGAGAGTGAGGAAGAGAGAGAGAGAGAGACGAAAGGACCTCTGGGCCTTGACTATATCTGGAGACGGACGTAAAATCCTCGAGGCTCGGCCGGAAAAGATGCATTCGCCGCGAAATTACAGTCCGCCTGCGAAATTAGTTCGCGAGTTACAACCCCTCCGACGGGGTAGAACAGATCTCTTAATTAAAGACGCGCGCGCGCGAGAGCGCGGGCCCGAGCGAGCGGGCGGATGAATTGGCCGCTTAAGTGGCGAACCTTCTGCGAGAACGCCCGGAATTGAGTTCAGAAGCTCTCATCGGGCTTTGGGAAATTGATAAATTGTGAACTGTGTGCGAGAGGGAGTGTTTATGCTTGATACTGTGCCCCCAGGGCGACCGCCGTTCGTAATTGACGGCCATAATGTCGCGGGAAGTGTGTGCATTACTGTTCAAATATATTGAACTGTTTGTTTCACGTGGCCCCGATGTTTGTCCCCCAAAGTGGAAAAACCTTTCGTAACTTTGCTTCGAACATTTTTGCTTCTTTGCTTATTATTACTTGTCAAGATTATTTTATAATGAAATAATTCTCTACTTAATACCTACTCCTTGCAAATAACGTAGAGAATTTTTATTTTGCATTAAGATCCCCAGTCTACTTATTACGAATAGATTTTATTATCACAAGAATGAGTGTGCAACTCGAAGCTCTGGACGGAGTTAAAGTTTCAGTCCACTGAAATTATCGAAGGAAGGTTGAAACTTGTTTAATTCATACAGGCGGAATTTGCGTAGAAAGCTTCCCTCTTGTGCATTTCGTTTAACTTTTACGTTCAACTGATCGTAAATAAACACTGTGGCCGCTAATAATTTTTCGACAAGGCGAAACTTGCATGGAAAGCTTCGTTCGTTTGACACGGTTATTAACAAAATCGTTCTTTGAAAATGTTCTATAAAGCGTGATATTTTTAAATCAAAAAGTAGTCTGTAGTTCTGCAGTGGAGTATGCCCAGCCACGTTTCATTTAGCTGAAATTATACAGCGACTCCCACTAATACTCGGACACTCTTCAAAAGACTTTTTTTAATCGATTCGAACTTTTTTGCGAAAAGAAATTTTTCCAAAAATTGCAATTGGTCGGAATTGTAGACAAAATACTAAATGTTGAATTTTACAACTTCATTATGTGAGCCTATATTGAAAATGTAAAATATATGTTTTGTAGATCTGTGTCAATTATATGCGTTGTGAAAGTTTCATCGAAATCGGTTGACGCGGAAAAAAGGATAAACATTGAAAGATGTAAGAATCCTCAGACTTGTTGCAGTTAGAGGCGGAAAATCGCGAAAATATGCCATTTTTACCATCTTTAAACGTTTGTAGCTCATTGCAACGTCGATCGATTTTCACGAAATTTTTCAGAATACGTTTAACTGACACAGATCTACAAAACGTACCTTTTAAATTTACAATATAGGCCCACATAAAAAAAGTTGTAAAATGCAACTATCAGGATTTTTTCTACAATTCCGATCAATTGCAATTTTTGAAAAAATTTCTTTTCACATCCTGTAGTAAACTAATTGCCCTAGCTTTCCAAAAAAGTTCGAGTCGTATAGTGAAATATTAAAAAAGTTATCGTCTGTTTTGGAGCGTCCGAATATTAGTGGGAGTCACTGTACTTCGTTCATATAAAATCGATACAGCGAAACAGGTTCGCAAAAATGGAGTAATTCTAGTGCATTAATAGAGTACACTGTGGAGTATCGAGTTGGAATAATAGAGACCTGTGGAAACTGAATCAATCGTTTCGACCTATCAACTAGGACACGTTACATGGACACTATACGTGCAGATAGGAATTTATATTTTGCAGAGCATCGTCGCGAAATATTCGCCAGGGTCCATCTGCTTTATCAGATGAAACGGCATATTCAAACCGTGCCCGGCCAATTGAAAAACCCAGTCAAAAATTGTACTTCCAGTGGAAACCATCCGCGGACCTGAAATATCTTTCGGTGATCAAGAGTGTTCGAAATTCATGAATAATCCCTCGCACGTATTCATACGTGAGCCATCAGTTTCCATCAACCATCTCGCAAATTCCGAATCGAAGAAAAATTGATTTCACCCATCCAGGGGTATATCGTACATTAAACAAAAATTTAATTAATTCCCTCTGAAGTTTCCCGGTGCAGGATTTGGCGCACACACGAACACTCGAATTTTGGAAAATTCGTGTCCCCTTCTCTCTCTCTCTCTCTCTCTCTCTCTCTCTCTCTCTCTTCATTTCTCTCAAATTTTCGTCGTACAAATTCGTAAAGTTTTCGTTCCCGTCGTGTATTTTCGAATTGTTACTTTTGCTCGACACGGTTCTCGGGTAGGCAGGTGTCGAAGAACGTAGGTGTGTTGAACACGCCGTTCGGGAACTATGCAAATGCAATAGGACGTCCCCCCTCGATTTGTGTCGTTTCCGATTACGTTTCGGTAGGAATTCTACTGTCGTGGCTGGTCGGCACGTGCTAAACGGTGATACGTTTTAATGTTTTCGCCGTGGAAACGCAGATGCGACAGTCCCTGTTAGCCCGTTCCCCGATTCCGTTCCGAATAGCACACCGCGTGCCTCGTTCAATCATTATTTCAACGTGTTTATGACGATAGAATGGAAACGCGCGGGACTCTTCACAAGAGAAATCGACCAACTCGCCTGACGTTCTCTGCGCGTTACCATTCTAATATTTTCCCATCCGCTTAAACACAGACAAATGCTGCCTTTTTAGCTCGGAATGCTTTCGAATAATTAAAAAAAAATCAGAGTGAATTCGTTTGAATTGAATTTATTGGACAATTGATAGGTGGAAATTTATTTCTCCTCTTACAATCCTCCGTAATCCGCTATACTTTTTTAAAAACTTATTTTTTAAGTGTTATTGTTTTGTTTTTTATAATTTATCTGCACTGTAATATATAGGAGTTTATCTATTCGAATTTACAGACTTTTAAAGTCACTTATTAATGTCTTCTTGTTTTAGTTTGATCGAATTCTGTTCAATTCATGATTCGATTGAGTGAAGAAAACAATTCGTGACTCAATGGACAGAAATTAATGGCGCGATGAATAATTTTAGTGAAGAAAGAAATGAATATAAACGTACATTAAATTTTTATTAAATCCCTGTATTATTTTTCGAAAGTAAAAGTATTATTGCTGCAGTGAGATACGCATTAAGAATTAATAAACGGAGTACAATTCTGACATCCCAGACAATTTTTAAAAATACAATTAATTGATGGACACTATTGAAATGTTTCTGCCATGTCAGTCAACATTGAAATCACCTTATAGAAAAGATCCGGTCCAAGAAAATAAAAACGATGCAAAATTCCCATAAAAGAACAACAGAGAAATGCAGAAACGGTGTAGAGGCATACAATTAATTCGCCCAATTATCCGCAGCGTAAATACAACGCAAACGACGTTGCCTTCAGGATAATCATGAAGAATCACAAGGCGGAATCGACTATTTACAAATAGCTTATCTCGTTACCGTTCGGAAATGCGCGTCGCTAATTACAGAGTCGGAAAATCGAGTCACGGCATCAGAAAACGCGTTTTCGAAACGGAATTTATGCATCCGCCGATTCAATCTCGGGGATACGACCCTGCTGGCACAACCGGTTTCGTCGTGTCGATCGATGTCGGCTCTCGATATTCAAAATCCGCGAAATAATCGGCGCACGGTTCTCGGCGATTTTCAGCAAGTTTCCGGGCGGCTTGTCCGTTTCCGTCACGGTTCATTAGAGCACCGCCGAAACGAGCAAATATAAAACTATCCGGAGCAAATTGCGCGCGTCCCGATTCCCGCTAATTATTCCGCGTTAATTGCGCGAGCAATTGGGCTTGCATCCCCCTGTCGGTTTTTGTTATGGCGGAGGAAATTATTGGATTGATTAACCTTTAAGTTCGGCTTTTGAACCGAGGTCCAAAAGTGCTGTAATCGATGGTAGGATATAAATAAACTTTTGTTTTGAGAAAATATTTATACTCAGGAAATTTTGATGGAAAGAAATCTTGCTGTTAGGAAGGTTTTTAAAAATATTTTTATCTAGCGTAACAGTTACTTAAAAACAATCAATTTTTTTTACGTGTATTAAAGGTACACTATTTAAAAAATACTAATATTGTTTGTAAATGTTTACAAGGATCAGGAGACAATCTGAAATATAAAAGATATGATATTGCTGTATTGAGACGTTTTCAGTAAGTAGATTTACCCAGTAATGGTCAGACATCTAGATTCTGTGGATATCAATTGCAACCTAATGTACAGGACGAGTCACCTAATGTTGCCACCTCAAATATCTTTGCTGTTTTTACAGATGCGTCAAATGTCTAAATGATAAAGTTGAATGGTTCAGTGGAGCTCACATGATACCAAAAATGTTTTTGTTTTTATGTGATTTTTTTTAGAGATATCAAGATCACTTTCATTCTTTTTAATGGAATGAGGCATTTTTTAATACATCAATCGATGCAGCTGGAAATTCTTTATAAAAAAAGTACTAACCTATGTATGTCGAAAAGTTAGTAGTTCGTAGTTAGTACTGTCGTATTAAGACGTTACACTAGTAAATAAACGCTAATGTCTTAGTACGACAGTAATGGTGGTTTAGAATTATTTAAATTGAAATGTCTCCTGAACTACTAACTTTTCGACATACGTAGGTTAGTACTTTTTTAAAACGAATGTCCAGCTGGATCGATTTATGTATTAAAAAATACAAAGGTGACCTTCACATCTCTACAAAAATTACATAAAAACAAAAATTTTTTTACCATTTTACCATTCCACTTTATCCTTCAGACATTTCACGTACCTTCAAAAGCAACAAAGATATTTGAGGTGGCAACGTTAGGTGACTCACCCCGTATAGTAATTCAGAATCGTCTTGTACACGAAACATTTACTGAATTACAACAATCTACATACGAGAAGGAAATATTTGTAAAATCTACTAACATTTTATGATTGCGTTCAAGAATCGAGTAAACCCGATCCCGGCTAATTATTCCGCGTTAATTGTGCGAGCAACGGGGCCCGCCGATTTAAAAAGACATTAATACGGGGAGGAGCGTCGTACGTGCGATAACCGTGCCCCTTTTTTTCACCGTCGCGAAATTTACGGGGCCCGTGCTTTTTGCGTATAGCTCACGGCTGTACTATAAATCGCGAGGGGTCGCGATAACAACTCTCTCTTGCACGAGTCCATCCTCTCCACCCCAACGAAGGTTTCTTCTGCAACACCCCTCCGCCCCTCTTGCAAACCACTCCCACCCCTCGATCCTCCGCTACACTATCAACCGTTACTAATGCGACGATTTTATCGAAATAACGTATGGGCCCCGGGTCTGTACGTGACGATATTGTTATAGCTAATAACCTCGCGTTCGGAGAAATTTGTAATCGAGACCTTAGCTCGCTACCTTGCTTCTGGCCTCGAATCAATCTCTGTGGTACGTTTGCTCGATACGCTGCTGGTCAATGTTCACAATTAAGTACGACTTTTTTAATTTAACATTTAAATATCATTTCGAAAATTACACTGTCCAACAAATTCCAACTTTTTAAAAGTATTTCGATTCCCACTATAGGATTCTTATAGAGTTTTCCGCGCTGATTCCGAATCTGTTTTTCATTTTTTTCCTATACGTCCAGTTTTTGAGAAAATGGAGTTTAAAAAAAAAGACATATTTTTCAACTTTAAATAAATATTGTGATGTTATTATAAAAGATATTGAATTGTTCTTTACAGCAAAAGATTCTGTAGACTTTCCCAGATACAGTGATATTCAATATTAATACATTATGATTGTTTAAACATGTTTAAACAGTTCAATATCTTTTATAATAACATCACAATATTTATTTAAAGTTGAAAAATATGTCTTTTTTGTTAAACTCCATTTTCTCAAAAATTGGACGTATAGGAAAAAAATGAAAAACAGATTCGGAATCAGCGCGGAAAACTCTGTAAGAATCGCATAGTGGGAATCGAAATACTTTTTGGCTGTTGGACAGTGTTATTGGACTGTGGATTTGATACATTTGTGACTGAACGAAAGCCGGTCAGGTATCGAGGCGTCATTAATGAAGGCGTAAAATGATTAGCGGCGCTTAACCTTCGCATTATACTGGTTTATCCTGCTCGTGCCCAAGAAGTCGGTGTGTAATTGAGACTCTGAATGCCGCTATCGGGTCGGGTACAGAATGCCGCGCGTTGGAAAATTCGTAATGCTCGTGGATTTAATGCGCGCGATTAGAGCCCGATACGTCGGGCTTGTACGCGGACAGAGGCCGGATAAGAGCTGTGCAGAAATGGACGGGGAAAAAATGGGCGAAATTGGTGGTTGCAGCACCGGTCACGCGAATCGCCCTTTAGCTCGTGCGAAGACGATTTTACTGCAGCCGAACCTTACCGCACCTGGTTTCATTTTTCTATCGTGAATTTCAATTGGAATCATTCTAAAGAACGGATCAACGACGCGATTCCGATTGGATAATACAAAGTAATAATAAAAATACATAGTGATGGTTTCCAAAGGGTGACAAGATGGTGACAATCGTTTTTTCCTAGCTGGAGGCGTAGCGGTCATGTAAAGGTCATTGACATTTTTTTAAAATGGATTTCCTGCAAGGCATAATTAATTTCATTGTTCCATAACGTCTTAAATTACTGAGATAAACGGAGAGACAGTATTGTACAGGTACAGTGGCCCACAAAAGTGTTCGTACGCCCTTTAAAACAGAATAACTTCTTTATAATTGTACCAAACGATCTGATGTTTTATAAGCCATTAGAAGCGTTGGTTTACTAAATGATGTACAAACATTTTTTTTTTAATTATAATTTACAAGGTTACATGCAAAAATAAAGAAGCCTTTTTTTAAAACTTTTTTATTTGGGCCCCCTTAATGAAAATGTAAAATATATGTTTTTGTAGATCTATGTTAGTTATACACATACTGAAAATTTCATTGAAATCGATTAACATACACACGAGCTACATGCGAGTAAACATCGTAGTTTGACACGACTTTTGATTAGTTTCTGATTAAAATCCACATAATCGTACATCTTTCGATGCGTGTCGTTTTTTCCTGCGTCAACCGATTTCGATGATATTTTCAGTATGTGTATATAACTAACATATATCTACAAAACATATATTTTAAATTTTCATTAAGTGCCCAAATAAACAGTTTTAAAAAATGCATTTTCTATTTTTGCGTGTAACCTTGTAAATTATAATTTTTGGAAAATTTCTGTATAAACATCATTTAGTAAACAGTGCTTTTAATTGCTTACAAAACATGGGGTCGTTTGGTACAATTATAAAAACGCTATTCTGTTTTAAAGGGTGTACGAACACTTTTGTGGGCGACTGTATGTTTCCAGCAAGTACACTGAGAAAAAATCCTGTCGAAACAAAAAAAATAAATGTTGAATCGATAAAATGTACTATTGAATAGTGCCAATATCATATGAACTTATTTTAATATTTAATACTATTGAATTTCAATAGCAAAACTCATTTCCGCCAATCATATAAGTCAATAGCTTGACCATCAATGTTTTCAAAAAAAATAAGATATGGCCTCGAACCAATTCCAGTATAAATCAATACATTTCTCAAATTTTTTTAACAACATATCTGATCGAAGGAAAAAAAAAGAAATATTACGAATAATAATATACGGTATTGAATCAAATACTATTTTCAATCATTTCATGATAGACAATTCAAATACATCACGATTTGCTTCTAAATTTCATACTATTGAAAAGAATACATTGATATTCATCCAAGTAAAAAAATTACAATAAAACACGCGTGTTATTGAACTACTTTTTTTACTCGGTGTAGATTAATCCAGTATTGGTCGGACATGTAGGTTCTGTGGATATCAAGTATAACTTGATTGTAATTGAATAATTTCGAATTTTTAGTTGAATTATTATTGTATTCTGTGATATATCATTTCGATGTATCCAATTGTTGCTTGTAATGTAATGCGAGTAAGTAAAGGGTGCGTCTATATGGCCCGAAAAGCGAAGCAGAGTTATGCATTACAGGGTCCCGATACGATTAGGGCAGGTTGGAGACGATAAAGCAAACGTTCGGTATCATTGTTGTAAATTGCTATGTAAGTTGCAACCCGCCCACCGGCGATCTAGATTAATGATTCCATCGGTAGAAATGAAAGCTTCGTTTGCACGAAACACGCGCGCCGCCGGCCGATTGATAAAACCAGATACCGTGGAAATGGTTACGGAGAAATTTCTTGTCCTCGTATACATGCGTGACTGGTGTTTCGTATATTCCCCCATCCCTCGGCCGTTCCCATAAACTCGATCCGATTCTAAGGGGGTGGCACTGTCAACCAGCGTCACTCTTTATCATCGTTTTTAACGATCGGTTGATGTATGCACTCGCTGACAGTCACTGTGAAACTCCGACGACGATTACACGACGCACCCATAAATCACTTGTCCCTCGGTTGAGATTGCGGATGGCGTCTGTGCACCAGGAACGCGGTATTTTGAGAAATATCGAGATATCGGGCCGATACCGGACGACAGCCTCAATTTTCCTCGGATAGAAACGTTAATTACACGACGTTAATTTAGGGGAACACCGCAGCCGAAATCACTTCCGTTCGTTAACAGTGTTTAGTTTCATGCTTAGCTTTCCTGTTAAAATATTTCATTAAATATTACAGGTACACACACACACAGTGACCCAAAAAATATTGAAGTGAAACTTCTTCGCTGAGGGAGCTACAATTTTCTAGCGTTACGGAAGTGACGAAATTTCGCGAATATCCTCGAACATTTTGACAAGTAACATTTTCATAATTAATTTACTAACTTTAAAGACTTCATTGGTGAACTTTTAAGATTGTAGAATGTAAAATGAAGCCTTGGCTACAGTCCCATTTCAGTTTCATGCAGGTTTGATGCTTAAATTGTTAGTTATTAACAAATTTTGGAGAAGTGGTGTTTTATGTATGTCTGTCCGTGCCGCACAGTTCGACCCTCCTTGTTTTACGCATTATGAGAAGAATTACGCATTATGAGTCCGAAACAATCAGCCCGCGCAACAATTGTTAATAACTAATTAACCAGAGTTAATTTGTGAACATTTGCAATTGGATAACATAGAATCAACCTCGAGCTACTTTCACATGTAGTTTCTCACCGGATTTTGTTCCGACTGAAAGATTTATAAACAATTATCCAAACTCTTGTTCTAAACCAACCTGAAAAATTTTGACAGGTGTCTTGCAAATAAAGAAATATACGCGTGGAAAACCACGCGCGGCAGAAGTGAAACTTCTTTCAGTCTAGTAATGTTTAGAAGTGAATTAAGATTGGAAATGGTAAATACTCCTAATGAAGCGACAACAAGATCAGGAACAACTCTCGATGCAGTATTTGCAAGACATTTAGACAAAATTGAATCGCGAATATTTATATCATATTTTAGCTATCACAAGCCAATTGTTTCAATGATAGAATCAGAAAATCATAGAACAAGGAAAAAAAAATAATGAACGATCAAAATTTGCGACGCAAAGAAGGAGAGCGTATGGAAAAGAGAGAGACACAGTTCGTAGCATTTTTCCTGTCTTTCATATCTCATTTTGTGCCTTCACGAAGACCACAAATGCACAAAGTTCGTAGATAAATTATTGCAATAAATGCCATTTGTCCTCGCATTATAAGAACAATTTCGTTGAACGAAGCTTTCTCATCGAGCAAAATGAATTTTACGATTTGCGCCTCCCTGGTTTTAAAATCGTTCTCTTTTCTCGCGTACTCCCAAAAGTTCGTAACAACAGATATTAAAAATCGGTATTACGAGGGTGCCATTTAAAATAGAATTATCAGAATCGATTCTGCCGTATGAATAACGGCGTGGAATTATCGCAGAGGCTTTCAACTATACGCTGGTGTACTTTCAGTATTTCTGTAACAGCTCTGTTATTAAATTGTCGGTCGAATACCAAACACGAGCCCCGCGAACGAATAAAAAATATCATTTTAAAATCGTGCGGGTTTGAAACTTGATTTACGGAATATATGAGCTATCGGAGTTCATAAAAACGTCGCATTTAAATGAGAACCGAACCGCCCGTCATATACACGGATAGCAATTACACAAATTAGTTCAAATAATTGAGTATCATTTAACGGTTGTGAAATAAACGGAAACACTTTTTACCTCGCGTTTAATCATGAAATTCCCGGCAGCAACCGCCACGATTTATTTGATAAATAATGCTGCGGGATCCGCGAGAGATCTTATACAAACATGTTTTCAAATGTTCACGAAGCTTTTTACCGAGTATTAATTCGATATTAATGCAACGAGCCGAGAATGCAGTTCGTTCGAGTGGGCACGATGCTTCCATCGTCTTTCTGTTATTCATGAAATTGAAACGAAGGCGTCCAGGTAATAGGACACAACCGAAAATATCGACACACTTTATAATTACTCTCGTGGTGATTAAATTACGCTGTTGGGTTCTCTTCTTTTGGCGCAGCGCAGTCCTCAGAAGGAAGAAATTGCTGGAAGGAAGGTTCGTTCCTCTAGAACGGTTCTGATATTAGCGGAATTCACTTGCGAAACCCGGAGGTCTATTGTTAGTTAAACTACGTATAACGTGCGACCGAAGTCAGCAGAGTCGCGGAATAGAACTGCAACATTCTGCAACTTTAGCAGCTAATCCGTGCAAATGCGCCGGCTGCCGCTGTAATTGCGCTCCTATCGAGTTACATCAAGTTAGCTCTGACGTGGGGACTTTTTAGGGCCGGACTTCGATTTGAACCTAATCGCATTCAGCACTTTCACCATAATCATTGTACGAATTAATGACATGTCGTTGTACGAATTAATTCGTGGCTTTCACAATTAAGTAATTGTAACATTATTTTAAATGTACACGTAAAATGATGAATAAATTCACGAAGAAATGTATGTACAACGATATACATAACATGTAACATACAGTCGTAATAATATTAATTTTATTGTTCTATAACAACTTAAATTATTCTCCAAAAAAGCAGAGGGGCAGTTTTCAGCAAGTAGATTCAGCCAATAGTGGTCAGACTCTAGGTTCTGTGAATATGAAGCATCACCTGAGAATAATTTAATAATTTAGAATTTTCTCGTGCATCTCAAATATTTACTAATGTACAGTGTAGTATGTTAAAAATGATGTGGAATTAAAAATAACAAAATAATACTTTATATCAATTTTATCGAATGGGCAAAAAGGAATTGATAAAAGTTCTACAATAAAAACTAATAGTTGTAACCAGGGACCATAACTGTTATAACCAAAAGGAGAAAAAGTCATAGTATTGGTTACAAATAAGGATTATAAGTACGCGAAAATTGTTTCTCTTGTTGGTAAGTGTTATCGTTGAGCACGTTTCTCTCATAGATAACTGTAATGAGCGATCGAAATATATTTCTCCCATCGATAACTGCTTTGAGCAACAGTTTTTCTTCGTCGATAACAGTTATCGAGGAGGATCTAATTTTTGAACACCAATAACTGTTATTTGTAACCAAAAGGTATAAAAATCGATATTTTTTAACCATGCTGTTCTTCGAATGTTTTTCTTTATATTTTGTGTACATTATCTTAAATTTCACTAATAATCAACTTTTCATTAATGATTTTTATCATAGAAAATTTTAGAATAACTGTTATTTTTGGTCCCTGGTTGTAACGACACTTTTTACAACAAGTATTGTTTACAAACATCAATTGCATATTAACCATTCATTTCCCATGTCTTAAGTAGATACACACACACACACACACACACACACATCCGGTGGTGATCAGACATTCCAATCCACTTAAAAGAGCCAAAGAAATTCTCAGGATCAATTTCCTGGACAGTAAACCTAATTGAATGAATCCTTTTACAGAGTCATTTTCACTGCTAAACTTGCTAGATTAAGTAAACTCGACTAGAATGGTACCGGTATCGACCGAGAAACAAGTTGTTTAAATAAGTGAATATCAGTGACCAAACGACCTGTAGAAACGAAGAATCGTTGTGCGGGGATATAGATTAATTCCGGGGAAGTTGACTGCTGGTTCCATTTTGGTAAAATGATATTGGATCGCGTGCTTCAGACATATCAATTTGATGGTGATCGCCCGCTGTCATAAACTGCGATGCACGTCAACATCCACACACTTCGCTGATCTTTTCCCCGGTACACCGACGGCGGACTTTGTACAAGAAGCGATTATCCATAATTTCTGAAAATTGATAAACTGAAACGGAATTTTATCATTTTAAATCAAAACTGCTACCTCTCGAACGGAACAGCAAAATTAATTAATTTTCTAATATCAACGAAGTCTAAAGTTGAATATGATAAATACCATGACAGACAATTAATTTTTTCATTAATATCGAACCCAAATCTTTCATAAAGAATTGAACAATTTTAATGAGAACTGTACCATTCTCAGTAAGAACGTAAGAATAAACATCAGAGTTGAAACAAAATGGTCGGCTGCATCAGAGACACAGTTTTGCAATTACACCTGGGAGAATCGTTTCAAAACATCGATCAAGGCATTATTAATAATTCACGCGGTTTCCTGCTGCGCCCGGGAATGCGCCTTATAAGGACGTCGCGCCGCGATGTAAGATCCGAAACATCTTAATAATTCAGCGGAAACGCAATAAAAGTTAGAAATCCTCCGCGCGCGGAATTTGAGAAGCAGGCGAATGTAGGTCCGCGCGTCTCCGTCGGTTGTACTCGAGGAAATTTCAATGCATTTTTTCTCCATGGAAATTCGCCCATTACCATACGAAATAAATAATGGGAATTATATACAATTCGCGCTCGGTTTAAAGCCACGAAACTTTGGGGAGGAGGGAGCCTTCTCCGTAATTTACAAAACTCGCTACACTACGCGAAAGCGATGTCAGTTTATCGGACCATCGGAACTTCAAAAAATTACGCGTAAGAAGATTACGCCGAAAGCTACTTTATCCCGTTTCCATAATCCAACCGCTTTACCTACTCTTCGTGAAGCCGGGCTACATTTTTCCCCGCCGCGAGTCGATATCACGTTTCATCGTTTATAATCGCGCGCTTCGATCGTATCCTGCAGTATTTTTTCTTCTGCTTCTTCTTTTGAAACGCCCTGTAGAACATGATTTTATGTGTTCATTTACAGTTTTCTTTTTTTAAACGCTTTTAAATTAAATTGATTACATATATTTTCCAGTTATAAAGGTGGAACTAAAAATAACAGCTTGTTCTTTTGAAACGCTCTGTAGAACATGATTTTATGTGACCATTTACAGTTTTCTTTTTTTAAATGCTTTTAAATTAAATTGATTACATATATTTTCCAGTTATAAAGGTGGAATTAAAAATAACAGCTTCTTCTCTTGAAACGTACTGTAGCACATGATTTTATATATCCATTTACGTTTTCTGTTTCCCGCTTTATTCTAGAAGTTTATCACACATATGTATTTTTATTAAATTTATCTTACAATTATAACGTTGGGATTAAAAAGTATCCAATGGTTTCTTCTTTTGAACGGACCTGTGGAACATGCTTTTATGCATTTACTTTTTTTTCCACATGATTCTAAATGAAGTTTATCACAGATACCATTACTGAATTTACATTTCAATCGAACGTGGTGTTTAATGGTTTCTGCTTTTAAAACTGCCTATTGTGGACAATGCATTCTTTTAATTTAATTGATTTATATTGTCGGTGATTACATCGTTCGAATCGAATTAATGGAATTGAAATGTTCGAATATATTTTCAACGATATTTTCAATATCGTCAGTATTTCACTGTGGTTTTTCTATTCGAAATTTCATCATCCCCTCGCAGCTATGAAAATATTGTTTTCGGTATATTCGGAGGTTTATTTGTCACGCGGGCGTTTTGTTTTTCGATTACGCGGAAGTGAATTCGAGGCAGCAGCCTGCGAATTTTCGAAGAAAACAATGGTTCCACGGAGGAAACGAATGTAATCGAATTTGCTTGACTATCGTTAAATACCTTGTTCTCTCGCTACGCCAGCCGGACAAAACCACCGAGAAACGAGGTTTCGACCTAGAAATGGAAACGCAATCACGTCGGACGTCCAGTTAATTACCAATCGGACGATATATCATTCCAAAATAATTCTAAACCGCAGCCATCGGGAGGTTATTCATTGGTGTCATAGTTCTCCATTCGAGAACGGAACTAATTAGTCGCGTCGACCCGAAATGTTTTGTTAAAAATCGAACGATATTTAACGAAACGTATCTATTGTGTATGTACTGTGAATTAGTTCTATATTAAATTCATTCGACAATCAGCAGTTTCGAATTTAAACTTTCGGGTTGGTTTAAATAAGTTATTGGTAATTATTAAATATTCTATTCTTCAAATATTTCAACAGGATTCTTGTTTTATACATTGAATACATTGCTCATTTTATAAAATCGTTTCAATCTATTTAAATTTTGTTAACCTATGAAGTACATTCTTATATACCAAAAAATGAAATTCTTTGTGGAAAGTGTCCCATCTTTAATCATCCAATAAACAAGTAATTAGAGCTGTTCGAACAAAATTATTATAATAAAAAAGAAACTTATAGTGATCGAGGAATAAAGGTTGAAGTCAATATCTAAAAGTTAGTGTCACCATTATTTATAATTTAATAGCTTAGTTATTGGAAGCCTATCCGTAAGATCCGCAACACAACTGTACTATATCAAACAAGCATTTAATAACTTTTTAAAAAATTATTAAACTCTCAGCTATTGATCACTGACTTTTAGAAAATCCTCTCAATAACGATTTATTATTATTACTAGACCGCGAATCTTTATGCAAAATTTAAATGTTCTGTATTAATTGTGGAAAGCTGAAGTAAAACGAAACGTGATTTTATCCCCTAATTGTTAAATTTTTCGAATCTTCTACTGTTTTATTAGATGATTGCATGAATTCGTGCCCGATTTGAAAATAAAATTCAATGGTCTTTTAAACAATTAAACTTTACTAATCAATTATACATATAGTCACCATTCTTCTCTAATGTTAGAAAATTTAACCATTTTTTAATTTTAATTTAACCAATTTTTGACCAAATCTTTAAAATTTAACCATTGAATTTTATTTTAAATATAATATAATATATTTATTATTATTATTATATTATAATATAATATAATATATCTAATATATTTCACCTAACCAATTTTGTCATAGATGCATAAAGATCTGCAGTCTAATTATTATAATACGAGGCAATTATAATTCGACGTACACTACTGTGAAATTCCTTTTAATGGCATGTAACGTGATAAGTAGACTGCGGATCTTTATGCAGAATAAAGGTTTTCTACACCGATTGCAAGAAATAGAAACTAAATTGAATGTTACTTCTTCCCGCAATGATCTTAATAGAGGAGAAATTATATATTGACATCTTCAATTTCAAACATTTTCTCAATTTTGCTATACAGTGACTCCCACTAATATTCGGACACTCTTAAAAACACCGTAACTTTTTAAATATTGGACTATGCGATTTGAACTTTTTTGGAACGCTAGATCAATTAGTTTACTACGGGATGCGAAAAGAAATTTTTTCAAAAATTGCATTTGACCGGAATTGTAGAGGAAATACTAAATGTTGCATTTCACAACTTTTTTATGCGGGCCTATATTGAAGTTTTGAAAAATATGTTTTGTAGATCTGTGTGGGTTATATGCATTGTGAAAGTTTCATCGAAATCGGTTGATGCGGGGAAAAATGACAGTCATCGAAAGATGTAAGAATTCTTAGATTTACTGCTGTTACAGGCCAAAAATCCTGAAAATCTGCAATTTTTACCATCTTTAAACGCGTGTAGCTCATTGCAACGTCGACCGATTTTGACGAAATTTTCAGGATACGTTTAATTGACACAGATCTACAAAACGTATTTTTAAAATTTTCAATATAGGCCCACATAAAAAAGTTGTAAAATGGATCTTTTAGTATTTTCTCTACAATTCCGACCAATTGCAATTTTCGAAAAAATTTCTTTTCACATCCTGCAGTGAACTAAGTGCTCTAGCTTTCGAAAAAAAGTTCGAATCGTATAGTCCAATATGAAAAAGATTATCGTGTTTTTTAGAGCGTCCGAATATTAATGGGAGTCACTGTAAATGCATAAAATCAGCAATCTAGTGATAAGTATACTCGTCTCGCTGCATGGACAAATTAAAAGTTATCGAATACGGATCAAGGAAACGGTGTACATCGTTGAACCGCGACGCATCGAGTCAAATCGACACGCATCGATCCGATAGATATCGGCGTAGCGCCGTTTAATGGCCCGTTAATAAACTATTTCGCCGTGTAGGCCGGCTGTTTTTCCGAAGGATAAAATCCGGAACGACCCGGCGAAATTACCGTTTTCATCCGCGCAGACGATTTCCGTCCGACACCGTCGCGTTTGTTGCATCTTCGGTCGCATCGATACGCGACAACCAGCATGCAGATGTAGGATGCGTGTTACGTCGGAACTTTCGTGATAACGTGCTCGTAACTTTGTGCACAACCTGCTGTACAGCTACACAACCGTTCATTACCTGACATCCTGCGAGAACGGTGCGTCTACTGGGTGTTCCCACACGCACTGATAAATAGTTAATTTCTCGATTTTTCTATTTAATGTCAATGTTGTTGTCAACAGTAACCTCACGTTGAATTTTCTTACTGTTACAGGTAAACGAAGCCGGCGTCGTCGGTGCTCGGAAGTGCCGTAGCTGTAAGTAGTTGAGGTCAGTGATAAGTCAGCCGTTATACAGTAGTGTATCGGAACGTTGCTGTACACAGTCTCTGGGAAAAGATTCGGAATGATGCATAGGTACTTTGTCATTGTTATCTGAATTCTTTTCAAGCGGAGTCTGCAGATTCTGTGCTCGATCGTTACACATTCTGTGGAGAAAATTCAGGACTTTCATGGAAAATGCAAACCATTGTACAAGACGGATTGTCGGAGAATAATGGTCGAACAAATACCGCCCCCCATTTTGGGAAAAGGCGATAAGAGAGCGTCAGTGGGCTCGATGTTTTAAACAATTTGTCGCATTAAATCAACTAATTTGATTACATTCTTTCGATATTTGTTTTATCCTTGTGTGATAACTTGGTCATTACAGGCACAATATTTATCATTCCAAGGATAATTCGTATTGTTTGTATCATGGATTTACACGTCCAGTTCTCAGAAAGTAACTCGAACATAAAGCTATTGTTCTATTGTTGGAATAATCACTAATTATAAAAGTTTATATTATTAAACCAGACCAACCAGCCGCAAAGGATTAAAATGTAAATAATATGGAATGGATAACAATGAATTGATTAAAACATCGTCCACGGTATTTCCAGATGTCGAATTTTTCGTTCACTAAATAATGAGAAAAGGAAAAGTAAGTTAAAAAAGGAAATTCTGCACGAATGGACGCATTGACTTTATTTCAGTAATTTAAAATTGGACGAGGAGATTTTTCTGTTCCCAATAATTCCGTTCCGCTGCATCATTAAAACGTTCCTCAAATATTCAACAGATTTCACGCCAATGGATTAAAAAATATACGGAACTTGCAGACAACAAATATCCCCTAGGTACAAAGTAACAATGAATTAATAATTGAAAAAGGAAAATTTACTCTGACTTGTGAAATAAGAATTAATAATTGCAAATTACAGTTCCCTTAGTTTCTTTGAAATCTATATCTTAAAACATAGCTCAAATAATTGATTCCGAGGGCTACGAATTAATTTATACACGTTATGTACACTGAGAAAAAAAAGTAGTTACTTCAATAACACGCGTGTTATTGTAATTTTTTTACTTCGATGAATATCAATGTATTCTTTTCAATAGTATGAAATTTAGAAGCAAATCGTGATGTATTTGAATTGTCTATCATGAAATGATTGAAAATATTATTTGATTCAATATCGTATATTATTATTCGTAATATTTCTTTTTTTCCTTCAATCAGATATGTTGTTAAAAAAATTTGAGAAATGAATTATTGAATTATTAGAGAAATGTATTGATTTATACCGGGATTGGTTTGAGGTCATATCTTACTTTTTTGAAAACATTGATGTCAAATCAAGCTATTGGCTTATATGATTGACGGAAATGAGTTTTGCTATTGAAATTCGATAGTATTAAATATTAAAATAAGTTCATATGATATTGGCACTATTCAATAGTACATCTTATTGAATCAACATATATTTTTTTTGTTTCGACAGGATTTTTTTCTCAGTGTAATAAATCCATTAAGAGGATCAACTTTGACCTCAAAGAAGTGGTTTCGAAATTGAGTAAAAGGGAATTAATATTGACGGATTTAAAAGGACCCCTAGCTATGGTTACCATGAGTTGTTAGAAGTATCCTTTGCCCAAGGATTACTGATTTTTCCCCCAGGAGTCGCAATTATATATTTCCATAATTATTGTGCTCGCAAAGCTCGGTCGCACAATTAGGATCACCCCGTATGGGGTTAGGCGTGTGCGTAAAATCCAGCATGGTGAACAATATCACGTGGCAAACGGCTAACGAGGGTACTGCGGCTACAGGAAGCACGATCTTACCGACAGAATGCAGCTTCCGTTTTGTAATTAGAGGCGGCACCACGTATTCCAAGAGATATGCTCGCGCACGCGTGTGCATATGTACGCGAGCGTGTGTATATGTGCTCTCTCCAGCCCGTGCCACGTGTGCCGTGGTCCGATTAATTCCGAAGATAATTAAAACGGAAGCAACTTACGCGTTATTTTTCCCCTACCCCTCTCACGCTCCGTTTTATCGTCGGTTTGATTTACGCCGGAGGCTGGCACAGCCATCGTGGTACAGCCCTCCCTCCCCTCCAACCCGTGTCGTTCTTTTTTCTCATGGCCGCCCCATGCTTATGGCGGCTGTATAAATTTTACGGTCCTTTTTTACCCCCACCAGAAAAGTCGTTCCGCGCTCGTTTCGAAAATTTAGGACGTTCCTCCCGGAGTTTCCTGTTTGACGAGTCGCTTTCTATTCCTGTGTCTCTGGTTCGCTGTTTAGAAATATTTACGCAGCGGGAAAAGGATTTTTGTGGCTCGTAAAGGACGGTTTTGTGGTTTTTCCCGGACATCAGCTGTTGGTCATTAGTTTCTTTGAATTGTGAATTTAATTTACATACTTGAATTTGGAAAGGGCGTTTAAGTTCACAAGGAAAAATTTTTATTATTTCTTTATGAAACCTGTACCAACATATTCGCGATATTTTTCTGTTTGGAAAGATTCCAGGCACGATAGATCTAGAGTCTCGATTATCCGAACATCTATTTAAATTGTCCACTAACTGAGTGATGAACTGAAGCGATTTGTCGTACAAATCTATAAAGATGTAGTACGAGGCAACTTTTCTACTATCGAGACACTTATGTTTCCTTGACTGGTTCGGATAGTCGAGGTTCTGCTTCTACTATGAACTGAACGAGTAAATGTAATCCGAATTGCGTCGTGTTTGGAGTCGTTTCAATCAGAAAAATGTCACGGACGTGTTGCCAAAAGTTTCCTAAAAAAAAATAATCCGAGCAGATATTTCGTTAATTTTCCACATTACCGTGTTCCTGTTTCTCCCCGGGTCTTTCTCGAGTGGTTTCGCGTGATCTTTGTCCAGGCGTCGTCGCGCGATGGGTAAAGCAAAGACGGGAGATAAACCGGGCGGGCAGAATGCAAAATTGCGAGGTGTGTATATGCATAAATAGTAGGTCACATGTAGTAGACGTGCGGTGCCGCGGAGAGAAAGCCGTTTCGCGGGTTTCGCCGTTTTTCTTTCGACGATAAGGATCGCGGCCGATCTATCAATGCCACGTTTAGTCCCGAGGCAGCCCGCGGAAACGATATTAATAGTCGTCCTAAATACCGAGGAGTGTTTATCGAGGAATTAACGTTGGAGACCGGTTAACGCGGGATTTCGAGGGTTCGACGCGAGAATAAAGCCTCGCCGGATTATCGATTCGATGACCTTCACTCGATAATTCCGACACCGAGGAGCACTTTATTCGCCATCGCTGCACTTTTTCACCCCCTCCCCTCTCCCCGCCGGCTTTCACATCCTTTCCTTTTTCCCGTCAGCCGCCGGCGCCCGTCCCCGCACAAGAGAAATTAAAATGGGAAAACATCACCGTCGCGTATTTATGGACCGAGTAATCGACGGATTGCACGGATAAAAGCTTCCCCGATGGCGGATCGCCTGCTTAAAGCTAGAGATATTTCCTGCTGGGGATGATCTACGCCAAGGAAACCCCAAAGTCCACTGCATTTCTCTGTATGCGGTTGCTCGAATGAAAAAAAAAACCACAGCAGACCATAGTTATAGGTATAGTTGTGTTGAATAATTAACAGAGTTTGCTTCCAGGATATTAAACAATATTT
>CM052293.1:7304034-7332250 GCA_028455765.1 Lasioglossum oenotherae | reverse complement strand
TGTATGGTAGTTCACTTTAGTGTAAACAAAGTAATTGTTTCTTAGTTCTGAAAATGTCTACTTTTGTGCCGAATAAAGTGTATTTGCGGGGAATTTTATTGCACTACTTTATTCAAAAGAAATCTGCAGCTGAAGCACATAGAATTCTTGTTGAGACTTATGGTGACAATGCTTTGTCGGATACGACATGCAGAGACTGGTTTCGACGCTTCAAAAATAATGAATTTGAACTTGAGGATGAAGAACGTTCTGGCGCATCGAAAAAATTTGTAGACGAAAAGTTGGAGGAATTACTCGAATATACTATACTATGTATATATTATACTTTGAATGAAATGTTTTTGTTCCTTATAATTTAAATAAATCTTTTATTTTGTAAAAGAAACAGCGAGAACTTATTCGAGGTCCAAAATTTGTTTAGAAAAACTTTCGTTATGAAGGGTACAATCATATAGTCTAATTTTTTTGAGGACTAGAATGGTGGGGAGGGGGGATTGTTTTGTCGCGGAACTGCAGTTCTGTATATAAAAGATTCGTTTTATAATAAAAGAACTCGTAAAACTGTTCGATTTTGCTGAAATATCTCTATTATCTTATAATAATAGCAAGTTGAGCTCGTTTAAACATTTCAAAAAAAAAAAAAGATAAAGAGATTTTTACCACGATTTCGGCTTAGGGCGCCAATCATTGTACAGTTTACCCTATCAAACGCCACGTACCTTCGTTTTGAATTTCGTAACGAATATCAGCACCGTCATCGCCAGATACGATATCGCGGACCACGTAATGGTCAAAAAGGAATTCAGTTCTACTTTTGGCTTTGCGAAAGCTCCTCTGTAGACATATTGCATATGAATCATCAAGTTATAGGTTATCCATACGCTGACCATGTAGGCGGTCTCCGCGCACTTGCTCACTTTCTGTTTTTTCGACACAACGAACGAGCCGGTACCAAATAGAATATTCAATAACAGAACCGGTCTGATAGTCTCGCTGAACGTTTTCGGTCGGACCATCTTTGACGAGATCTCAACTTTCCATTCGAAACGGAATTGACCGTGCCCGACGCTGCACTGTACTTTCCCGCGACGGTTCCGTCGCTCGTGGCGATCATCCTGTCGCAATTTTCAGAATTAATAGTTCGCTAAGTAATGAAATTCCCGATGAAAAAGTGTGACTTTCAGTGTCCTTGCGTTGACTCGTTGCGTTTGCGAGCTACTAAACACTAATGGGGATCAAGAGGATGGGGTTTAAGATCTCTTGATTACATAGCTCTCGTGTCCGACTATTGCTAGCCTTTTCTACTCGTTTTAATTTGGAGAACACACTGGCAGTAATACCAATTTATTGAACACACAGAATAATGTTAGTACTAACAGGTTGACGATAATGAATTTAACACTAAATCTATCGAGCACTGAAAGGGATTAAAATGTTTCAGCTGATAACAATGACAAGGCTCTATTTATTTTTATTGCTATACAGGGTGTTTCGTTTATCTGATAACGGAAATATCTTGTGACGCACTGAACTTACGAAATGAAGTTTCGAAAAAAATTTGTTCACAAAAATTGTTCGGTATGAAGGGTACAATCATATAGTCTAACTTTTTTAGGACTAGAATGGTGGGGAGGGGGATTTCAAAGTCAAATGAAGTTTTTTAAATGGAACGTCCAATTTTTTATACCATAGATCGATAGAGTATTAAATTCTGACTATTATAGCGTTGACCTTCATATGTCCTAAACCTAATACTTAACGAGATATTATCCAAAGAAGAAAGAAACTTGTTTCGATAATATCTCGTTAACTAGTAGGTTTAGGTCATACGAAGGTCAACACTATAATACATAGAATTTGATACTTTATCGATCTATGGTATAAAAAACAGGACATTCCATTCAAAAAACTTAATTTGACCTTGAAGTCCCTCCTCCCCACCATTTTAATTCTAAAAAAATTAGACTATATGATTTGTACCCTTCATACCGAACAATTATTATTAACAAATTTTTTTCGTATCTTCAGTGCGCGTCACACGATATTTTCTTTGTCAGATAAACAAAACACCCCACAATACGCTTGGATAAAGAAATTTATCGAATCATTTTCCACGTAAGCAACGTGATAGTTTCAATAATTATAAAATTAAAAACGTAAGACCGGTCATTCGACCGGCAATGGTAGGCTTAGTGTTAATGTACATTCCAAGTGGAAAGCGTAAAAAATTATTGAATAAATTTATTTATTCCAGCTTACGTTACAATACAAGCAACACAACGACTACATAAATTCGATCCTGCCACTTTTACAAGCAAAAGAAAATTCTGTCAGATTTAGTCTGGGTAGACTTGTTAAAAATAAGTTTATGTACGATTTGGTTGAGGTTTCAAGCGTAGTTTGCTGTCACGTTCACATCCGTCGCATTCGCAGCTATATTTCGCCTGTTGTTCACTGGCGTAAACGCTAATTGAACGATCACGAGCAGATAGGCAAAGATCGAGCCCACCACCTGAAAAATGTCCTGAATTCAGTTTCAAGAAATTCTGAATACGATTTATTTGATTGTTATACACGATCGACCTACACTGGTAAGAAACGTTCGATCGATGTCGACGAGTCCACAAACATTGAGTACCAATGGATTTTCTTGTACTTGATGAGTGAAATTTTGAACCTACAACGTGATTCGATACAAAAAAGAATTAGCGATTGTCTGAACAACTTCGATTGTTTACCTCGGCACGGAATTCTATGCTGGTCGATGAGTTGTACAGTCCACATAGAAGGAATCCTGCTTTACCAGCCTGCATGAAACAAAAGAGTATAATCGATATTGTTTATTAATTCTTGACTTTAAAATAGAATATTAATATACTCGCCTCGTTACTTGTCTGAACACAGTTGCTATGGAGGTGGATCATTATCAACATGGCCAGCATTATCCAGATTATCACGGGAGCGAGTTCTTCAAACATCTCGGCTCTGGATAGAGGTTGCCATATGCAAAAGTTGAACATATATAATAATGTCACGATTGTTAAGAACCAGATCAATGTTGTCAAGAGAAGCTGCATTCCGTAAAACTTATTTAGACGTCTTGTGATTGCGATCAACTTCAGGTGATAGTTCCTGTATCGAATGACATATTTAATTATTTAACATTTCGGCCTCTTGATAAATTTAATTGTGCCAAGTACGTGAATGCTTAGTAGTGAAAATCAATTCTTTTACAAATAACATTATTAACCCTCATACGCTCATCGGACAAAAGATCTTAGAACAATATTTCACCCCTTCGTATTGTACATTTTAAATCTACGAATGATGCTGCAACTATAACATACCATTTCAAAAATACCTTTTGCAAGCCCAGACAAAAAGAATTCAATCGTTTCACAATATGTAAAAAAGGAAAATGGGTGAATTTTCACCCGGAGGGAAGTGTGAGAGTTAAAGCTAACAGTGAACAGTCCTCAGCGTGTTTCTAAATTAAACGTTTAAAATAATTTCAATCAATATGAATTCTAGATAATAGATGTCTGATCAAATTCGTTTACTTTGCTTTTGTGACGGTATCCACGTTTCCCTTGACAGCATGAACGTCCTGACGTCTTCTCTTCTGAACCTGGCTGTTGTGTACCTCAAGAAATTGTTTAGGGCCCGATTGATCAGTCATTTCGATCATCTCCTCCAGTAAGTGGTTCAATTGAGTGAACTTTATTCGAATATGCCTATTTGTCGAAAGCACGCGGCCATATAAGTAAAATGTTCCTAACATCGTGTTATGGTTCCTTACCCGATCCAGAGTGTGAAAGATAGTTGCACGACCGTGAGCATAGTTTGGACATGGCTTATGCCAATAGTTACAATAATTCTGTCTACAATCGGTGCATTCGGATTGGTTCGAAAAATCGATGTTACTGTACAGGACATCGTGACATGCGCCAACCACCAACCGATATAATACATTTGGTGCTTGTATTGAATTGGATACTGACTTGGCAATCCGATCGACTGCATTCTCTGATCGATTTGATCAACAGCCTCGATCAAATCCTGTGTACTCTGCTCACAAACGGAGTAAAAACTGTGTTTTAATCATTATCTTATTCACTCCTCGGATCTAATTATGATTGCAAATGTTAGTGCACTTTTTGAATCTTATTAAAAATGTACTATCAATTTTTAATGTGTAGCCCCTATTGTATATTTTTATAAATTTCATTAAACAGAATATATTGTACTTGATATAACATGATAATTACACTGCTGATGTTTATGCAATTTGCAATTTTTCTAGACGAACTTTAAGAAACTTGAATCAAATAGAATCTTACTTTCCGTGGTAGTAGACTTTTTAGATCTGGAATAAATTGAAATCGTACTAAATTCTGTCGCATTTTATATCCTAGCATGTTTTTTTTAAATTTTCAAAAGCCATAATTCCATTTGGAAAAACTAAGTTGACCTTCAAGTGACCTTGAAAACGTCACCCAAATAAAAAGTTGACACTGTCCCCCCTTCTACCCCCCCTCGAAATCGTTGTTTTACACTTTTTTAATATCTTTCGTACTTTTCGAGATATTAGGCTGGAAAATTTTCAAATGAACACTTCTCAAATTTTTTTAACAACATATCTGATTGATGAAAAAAAAAAATATTACGAATAATAATATACGGTATTGAATCAAATAATATTTTCAATCATTTCATGATAGACAATTCAAATACATCACGATTTGCTTCTAAATTTCATACTATTGAAAAGAATACATTGATATTCATCCAAGTAAAACAATTACAATAACACGCGTGTTATTGAAGTAACTACTGTTTTTTCTCAGTGTAGCCGACACGTACCTTCATTTTGAATTTCGTAATGAATATCAGCACCGTCACCGTGGCATACACTGTGGTACCCCACAACGCGGTCACGATCTTATCCAGACCGTTTGTTTTCAGTAGGATGGCATTATTGTAGAAAAATTGCATCATGACTACAACGTTGAAGGAAATCCAGGCGACAACCGTGTAGACGCTCTCCACGCACTTGCTCACTTTCTGTTTTTTCGACACAACGAACGAGCCGGTACCAAATAGAATATTCAATAACAGAACCGGTCTGATAGTCTCGCTGAACGTTTTCGGTCGGAACATCTTTGACGATCCCAATTTTCAATTCGAAACGAAATTGACGGTGCCCGACACTGCACTGTACTTTCCGGCGACGGTTCCGTCGCTCGTGCCGATCATCCTGTCGCAATTTTCAGAATTAATAGTTCGCTAAGTAATGAAATTCGCGATGACAAATTGTGACCTTCAGTGTCCTTGCGTTGGCTTGTTGCCTTTGCGAGCTACTAAACGTTAATGGGGGCCAACAGGATATGGGCACGATCTCTTAATGACTTGGTTCTCGTGTTTGCCTATTGCTAGCCTCTTCTACTTATTTTAATTCGGAGATACATTATCAGCAATACCATTTTATTTCATTCGTATCATACTGCAATCGTTAGTAGGTTAACGACAATGTGTTTCATGTATATTTCAAGTAGGAGTAGCATATAGTAGTCAATGAAACGTTGCATTGTCATTACCAGCTCCGAATGGTGGTCGCATCGATTAACAATTAAATGAAGTTAATGGAAAAAGCAAAGTAGGTGTTGAGAAGAAAATAGTAGGCAATAGCAAAAAATATACGCATCTAATTTAATATCGACATTGATTTTAAATATTATTTAGATCTTCCCGTATTTCGTAGAAAATAATTTTATTAAATTATAGGTACTATCAGTGGACTGCGCATTTTATGCATTTATCACTGCATTTAAAAGTGGACATGTACAATTCAAAGCAGTAGCTATGTTAAATATATTTAAGAACATCAATGTATTACTTTCAGCTTAATAGGATAATTAAAAGAAGAATACTATTTTTATTTGCCTCCTGCGCCCTGAAATGAATTCGAACATTTTTTTATTTTACATAGAGATCCGCAGTCTAGTAATAACATACATAATTACCAAATTAATTGTGTCTGACTCATTACGAATTTGTACTACTTGCTGTTTTACCTGAGTGAGAAATGTACACCATTTGACACGTGGCTTTCAAACTTTATTTGCCATTGACAACAAGAACTACACTTTTGATTAACCACACAGTACATTGGTCGATATATAAGTTACATTAGTCATAGTCAAGTTAAATTATTAAGTCAAATTAGAATTCTCTTAATTTGTTCAATTTGTCGCAGACGTTACAAACGTTGAGATCGCATCTAATTTTCGCAGCAGGTGTTGCGTTTGTAGTTGCAGAATCACGATGATGTAGGTGAAGACCGTGCCGACCGTCTGAAAAATAACGAATTCAGTTTCACGAAACGTTCAGCACTGTTTAATTGAATATATACACGGTAAAATGAACGTACACTCGTGAGAAACGTATCGTCGATGTCGATGAATCCGCAAACAGTCAATACTAATGGATTTTGCTGTACTTGCTGGGCGAATCGTTGAACCTGAATCGAGACTCAGTTTGAAAAATATTAAATAGTGATTTCATGAACAAAATACTCTTGAATGGTATACCTCGATGCGGAATTGCATGCTAGTTGACGAGTCGTACAGTCGACAGAGAAGGTAACCTGCTTTCTCTGCCTGTGTGAAATGAAAGAATCAAAAATGATACAATATTAAAATATAAAACAAGTAAGCTCACCTCGTTACTTGTTTGCATGCAGCTGATGTGTAGATGAATCATTCTGAATGAGCTCAGTAGCATCCAGACTACCACAGGAAAGATTTCCATAAATAAGTCGATCCCAGATCCAGGAAACAACATGAAATAATTGATCATATACAACATTTCCAAGATTATCATGATCGAGATGACTAGTACCGATAGAAGGTTGACTCCGTAAAATTTGTTCACCCTTCTTGCGATCTTGATCAAATCCAGATGACATTCTCTTCATGCAACAACATATTCATCGTTTAATACTTGATACAATTTTTATTACAAATTCCATTGTGTTAAGGATACGAAAATGTTTAATAATGGAAATTAAGGCTGCTCTTTACTTTACCGGACTCAAAATTTGTGCCTTTCCCCTACGAATTATGACGTATTTGGTATGTAATCCAGTAGATTTGTACCCGGCGCGGATGCAGATCGAACTTTCGAACCTCCAGGATCAGTAGTTGAGGAGCTATGGTCGCTTAAAGTTGAGCAATTTGCAGTGTTTTTGACAGGTAAGTGCGCCGCCATATTGGTTTGTAGTGACGGTCGCACGCCGCTTACCGAGTTGGTTAGGATTAAGTCGTGGGGGGGGGGGGGGGGGTAAGCGGCTCGCGATCGTCACTACAAACCAATATGGCGGCGCCCTTACCTGTAAAAAATGCTCAACTTTAACCCTTTGCACCCGGTTGTCCCCTCTGGGGCACCACTAAAAATTGCTGTACCAATATTCAAAATATTGTTTACATTATTAAATATATCGGTATCTAATCAATTACTAATCATGTAGACATTGTACGAGGTATTATACCAATTTCATATCCATAAAATTTCAAAAATCATAGGGAATGGAAGTATTCTAGATCCGAAGAAATGTTTAATTTTACAGTTGAAATAGCTCCGAGTGCAAAGGGTTAAGCGACCATAGCTCCTCAACTATTGATCCTAGAAGATCGAAACTTCGATCTGCACCCGCCCCGGGTACAAATATCTACTGGATTACATACACTGAGAAAAAAATCCTGTCGGAACAAAAAAAATATATGTTGATTCGATAAGATGTATTATTGAATAGTGCCAATATCATATGAACTTATTTTAATATTTAATACTATTGAATTTCAACATCAAAACTCATTTCCGCCAATCATATAAGCCAATAGCTTGACCATCAATGTT
Source organism: Lasioglossum oenotherae (assembly GCA_028455765.1). NCBI lineage: Eukaryota > Metazoa > Arthropoda > Insecta > Hymenoptera > Halictidae > Lasioglossum > Lasioglossum oenotherae. The sequence goes on along the minus strand of CM052293.1, from coordinate 7,324,333 downwards.
TTCAAAAAAGTAAGATATGGCCTCAAAACAATTCCAGTATAAATCAATACATTTCTCAAATTTTTTTAACAACATATCTGATTGAAGGAAAAAAAAGAAATATTACGAATAATAATATACGGTATTGAATCAAATACTATTTTCAATCATTTCATGATAGACAATTCAAATATATCACGATTTGCTTCTAAATTTCATACTATTGAAAAGAATACATTGATATTCATCGAAGTAAAAAAATTACAATAACACGCGTGTTATTGAAGTAACTACTTTTTTTCTCGGTATACCAAACACGTCATAATTCGTAGGGGAAAGGCATAAATTTCGAGTCCGGTAAAGTAAAGTTTGCCCAAAATTAATTCCAATAGACTTGTATGAATGATATTAAAGAATTCGAGTGTGGAAAATAGGAAAATGATGTTAGTCACTGAGCTTAGACAATATTGCAGTATTCCTGGAAAACAGATATCACAATGAACTTTCCTACTTTGCTTTCGTAATTATTTGCACGTTCCCTTGAACAAGGCGAACGTTCAGACATCTGCTCCTCTTGATCTGGTAGTCGGATATCTCCAGAAATCGTTTAGGCCCCGAAGAATCAATCATCTCCTCCATTAAGTAGTTCAATTGACTGAACTTCGTTCGGATGTATCTGTGTGCCGAATGCACGAGTTCATATCAGTGAAGCTTGAAATTGAACTGAATTTTTATACCTGATCCAGAAGCAGAAAGACACGTGTACAGTCAGAGTCAGACATGGGATAGTATTGCCAGTAAAGCCGAGGAGAATTGCGTGGTGTATTGGTATATGTTCGTCGAGAACAAAATACCATTGGATTAGCAAAGCTATCGCGATATGCATTAGCGACCAGAAGAAAGCGAACATTTGGTATTTGCGCTGTGCCCCATATTGTTTCGGCAATCCGATCGCATCCATTTTTTCATCGATTTCATCCACGACCGTGATTATATTCTGCACGTCCTGTTCACAAAAACTGTTTTCATTATAAAATCCACAAAAGACTTGAACAAATTGTAAAAATCCACATCGCATAGTGTATTAAATATTTTGTACAACCGCGTACCTCTTTATTGAATCTTGGCGCGATCACGAGTGTCAGAATGATGAGATACCCGCTAACAAAGGCCGCAAAATTTAACGTTGTATGTTTATTTACTTCAAACATCCTAAAGTATCTCGAGCAATAACACTGGTGGTATAGCGCGAGATGAAATGCAGCCACGACACATACAGTGTAAATGATCTCCACGGACTTCTTCGCTTTGTGCTTCATCAAACATGCGGGCGAGCCTATACCAAATAGAAATTGTAACAACAGAACCGGTTTGACAGTCTCTCCGAACGATTTCGGTTGGGACATCTTTCAAGACCTTCAATTAGAAACGAAGTTTACGGTGTTCGACGCTGCACTGTGCTGCCCCACGACGATTCTGTCCATGTGAATATTGCTATCGTCGAAGCATATCTCTCAGGACTAATAGTCCGCTAAGTAATGAAACCGACAATGAAAAATTATGACGTTTATTGTCCTTCCTCCGGCTTGATATGCTGCTACGTGCTGGTCGTTAAAACGTCCAATAACATTACTTTGTTGCCGTCACGGCCGGAACGAACAATTTTCTTTGCGGGTCTTCTTTGGGTCTGGTGTCTGACTATTGCCAGCCAATTCTACTGTTAATGTCTCTATTGACGCAAAAAGGCTGTAGGCGATGGACGGAAAAAAATATCCCCTCCAGTAATAATCTGATCTCGGCTCAGTTGCAGTACTGGTACAGTTGCACTCGGAGAGTTGCAGTCGTCGGCACAGTTCAAAAGCCCGTGCGTCCTCACAGTGCAACACCAATATTTAATGATTCTTATTATTACTTATTTTTTAATGAAACTTTCATCAATATATTCATAGCATTTTTCTGATTAAGAACAGACCAAACACGATATAATTTCAACTGTATTTAGTGGTTTAAGTGACGATGAAAGTTTCGGGCGCAAGGAAGGACAGCGTATTGGAAAGAAAGAGACGCGAAGAGTCGCAATCGCCGGCACAGTTCAAAGGCCCGCACTACAGCGTAAACGAATCTCGCCGAGGCTTTTGTGTCGATAGGCCCACATAAAAATATAATTAGAAAAGAAACACTTTGAATTTTTGAAAAGAACATATTTTCTAGATTATAAATGAGTGGTACAGGTGGTGTGGAACACCCTGTATAAGCAAATTAACAATATTACCGTGAACCTAGTATTAAGGTCGGTAACGTACCCCTCATGAATTAAATGGCCTGTTTGGCGACAACTCGCGAGGAAACAACGCATCCCGTATACCCACCCCCGAAAAACAGTGACCACATACCGGATCGATGGTCGGGGATGCTCGAGAGCGCACAGGAACAATCTCCCCGCTCGCTTTTATAAAGAACAAAGCCGAGGGTGGTCGGTCGTCGCGCAGGAATGCCCATCGACATTTTTATTCACTCCGTAATACGTTCGCGTATCCTGGAGCGCGATGGCGACTGGCGAGGAGACCGTGGCTCGAAAAAAAACCATGGGCTATGGGGTCGATGGAGAGGGGCGGGTGTTGTAGGGTGGTGGAGGGTGCTGCGAATGTATGAGAAGGCGCAGGAAACGGGTTCGAATCGTTGAATGTCCCCCGTCGAAAAAGGACGTGAATTTATTGCACGCCGGTCGCTTGTATGCGGGGGTGGGTTTGCAGGGGGTGTGGGTGGGCACGGATGGAAGGGAAGTGGAACGCGGAATCGGGAAAGCAATCGTCGACGGAAGTCGAACGAAGGGTGGCCCCGGGGGCGTGTCGGTGCGTCGCTTATTATACTTTCTTATTATTTATCGACCCCCATAAATATTCGGGGTCGAATGGAGTCGGCGAGGAGACGGCCGATTTATGGAGGTCACGAATTAGTGTCATCCGCCGCGGTATTTTTCACTGGCATATTAATCCGGATACACTTACACCGGCACCGGGCCGCGTAGGATGCACCAGGGCCGGGTCGCCGGGATCCATTAGCGGCGATCACTTTTCTCGGAATTCGATTCTGCAGGGAAATGCGTTCGAGGCTGGGAATGTGCATTAAAGTCGAATTTTTACCGAATATCTTCCCTGAAAATTCCTACGGAATCAATGTAATTTAATTGTCATTTTCTCTGCGCACTTGCACCCCAAGGGTGGAAATAAAAAGTTGACGAATGGAAAATTTCCAAAAGTTTTCTGGGAATGCTATCTGCGATATGTTTTAAACGATACATTTCGAACGAAAATGATTACGTGTAATTTAATAGAGTAAAAACAATAGAAACATTTAGTAAACATATGGAAAATGAAAATAAATTTCTTTTTGACTCCAGTTTCTCTTGCAATTTAGCTAGAAAATTTTTTTTTCGCAGTGTGATCATCAGAGTAACTAGCATCAATTTGTTCGGACGGATTAATTTAAATGAGCCAACACGTGCCTACGTTTCAGCGTTCGCTGAAATTAATTTACGACATTCTTGCAGTACCACGATGAATTTGCGAAGCCCATAACTTCAGCATAAATCGGCCAGAAATTACGAATCCGGTGTTGCAGTTGCAGCAAATGAGCGAGTGCAGCAAACGTGCATCTACTCGCCTATCACCCAGTTTCCCGGCATTAATTTATCAACCAGAGAGCATTGGCGTATCACATATCGAGCAAGAAGGTCGATCATACATCCGGATCGCGAGCTCTGCCATAACAGTAACAGTTGATTGATTACTGATAACAGGGCATAATCAGCTCATCATCCAATCTCTGATGAAGGTCCCTGCCGATACTTAGCAAGGCAGAGGGGACACTTATACCCAAAAAAGCTCTCTCTTGGGAGTCTGAGGAGCATAAACCGAACTATCCCATAAAATCTCGATAAAATCAAAATCTGGGCTGAACGTCGAACGACGTATAAAACCCATTCAAAATTATGAGAGCGACGGGTTACGACTACGGAAAGAGAATGATAAAATGTAGTAACGATATAATAAAATGCGAGTAATTCGTCTAGTATACGAGTTTTCGTATATTAGTTTCGTGAGACCCTCGTCAAACTTGAATTATACTTTGCATAATTACGTTGTGTACTGAATTGTATTAATTTAAAACAATTTTTAAAATAATTAAAAATTCCTTTCAATGTTCAATTCTATATACTGAATTCTATTAATTTAAAACAATCTTTAAAATAATTGAAAATTCCTTTCAATTTTCAATTCTACTGAATTCTATTAATCTAAAACAATTTTTAAAATACGGGAGCATTAGTTAGAATTTTCTTAGAATTTCTTTTAAATTTTATTTGTGTCTTTTAGAATTTTAATTGTGTCTGACCCATCGCTGGTTTATACTACTTGCTATTTTCTCTGGCTTAAGCATATAAACTATAAGTATCGACATTCAAATCGACCACATCAATCGCATAAAAAATCAAAGAACATAATGATCTTAATAAATCGCAATATAATGATCTTCTTAAATCCTAGTATCATTCAGCGATTCTTCACAGATTACTTGCTGCTTTCACGAATGCACAAGCCTCTCAGTGATCACATTCAGGTGCACGAAACTGCAGTTTTCTCGTCTTCAGAGCTAGCCTGAATTCAGCGCACAGTGATTCACGAGGTAATTAAATAGCCGGCATCATTTATATCATAGTTCGGCACTGTGGATCCGTTTCTGCGAGGTCCATTCACCGTTGCCTGGGAACGGTCTTCGTAACGCAGGATTCAGGTATCGAGAGAGTGGGAAAGAGAGATATCGATTCGGTGCGAACGTAGCCACGGTTCCGTGCAATTTGTTTTTCAAAGATTCAATCGGTCGGCACTGGCTCGGCCGGCGATTCTTTTTGACGCTTCATACATCACGAATGACGGCCATTTAGTAGGCGATGCCCGGCCAGCCGGGTTATTCGGGGAAACTTAGGTCATTCCGCGATGCTCGGATAAATGGTCCCTTCACCGTTGATTTAATACGACTCCGGCTATTATGTGCGCCGACCAAGGAGGAAGCGGCGAGTAAATCTATCAGCCGGAATTATCCTCGCCCCGATCCCGAGATTCCCTGTTATTTTCAACCGATGAATTACGCCGCGGCGGATCGGCGTGCGTCATCGCTCTGACTTTTCACCACGATTGATTTACACGTCGCCACGAACAGAAATATGAGATCATTCGGCGCATGCAAATTCCTCTGCGAAAATACAAAACCTCGTTCTTTACGATTTCGCGGATCGGGCACTCCGCCCCGAATTTTCCGGTCGTCGAAATTCGAACTCAGACCCCGAGAATATGTGCCTCAGAAGTTGTATCGGTAAACAAAATAAATATTCCCTAAGTTATTTGTCAGAAACAGAGACTCACTGAAAATGTATTTTTGAAAAATCTTAAATAGTCTCCGAAATAATGTTCAATATTAAAAAAGTGTCCGAAGTTGTTACAAGTGACTGTACATATGAAGAGAATGATCAACTACTGTTCTGAAGTCAAAAAGCTCCGAAATCGGAGTGAAGAATACGTGGAATTTTCGGAGGAATTTCCGGTTGGTCTGCTTAGGGGAATATGAAATTCATGTTCCGGTTTTACGGGCAGCGATGTGATAAAACCAGAAAAGATGGAGGATCGTCCTTGGGATCGAGGAGGCCCCCGTTACACCGTGGATACTCGATAGCCAGATACGCCGGGGAATTTATAGCGTGTCGACATTTGTTCTTGTAAAAACTGTGGCCCGCGCTCTTTTACCTGCCGTTACTGTCCCCGGGATTCGTCGTTACTTGCCGTGCCGGCCCCGCCGCCAGGCCGCCCTTTCGCCATTTTACGAGCGAATTTACGCGATTTCCAATACAAAGCTCGTTCCCCCACGTTTTATCGCGCAGCTACCCGTCCCGACGGTCTGCGGTCGCAGTCAGTTTCCGCGTCGTCAAGGAAATCTGCTCGATCGTGAGATCCTCTGACCCGTTTTCGCCATCGGACGCCTTGCGAACCCTTGCAAATTGGCCCCTGAATCGATAAGGAACTCTGTGGACAGCCGGTGATTTTTCTTGACCGTGCAGTGTTATTTTATTCGGTAATTGTTAGACTCCGGATTTTTATGCAGAATAACATTTGTATGCATTTGTGATATACAGCAGATGCAAACGTATATTTTTTCCATGATAATTTTATATCGAGTTGGAAATAATTGTATACTTTTAAATTGTTCAAATGGTTTTACAGTTTAATTAATCTCTTCGTTTCTTTATAGTGGGCGATGAAATTATTAGAGTCACTTATATAAGTTGACGACTTCAATTTATGACTAAACTGCGGATTTTATGTATTTATGACAAAAACTGATGGCTGCAATTTAGCGTGACGACGAACCATTGCCCGACCGCTTAGTTCGCGATCCTCGAATCTACGATATATTGAATAAAGTTATTTGTTAAGTGTTAAACAGTAACCTCTACCGTCCCGTTACACTCGCGTCTCGAACTTGAACCCAACAGTTATTATTTTCGACGTAGTAAAATTATTAAAGAAGAGTTAGTTATCGATCGTCAATCCTTAATTTTGGAGGAAATAGTAATATTTTTCCTAGCGCTACGGTTCGATCAGTTTTCTACATTAAATTATAGTTATTGGAACGAAAAGAAAGGTGGTGTGTTTCGTCCCAATGTAGAAAACTGATCGAACCGTAGCGCTAGGAAAAATATTACTATTTACACTAAAATTATTAAAGAAAGGAAAATGTTCTCACGTGGCTTCAATGTCTTGCAACAAATACAGACAATTTTTATTTGCATAAATATCCTCATTCTATCTATAACTATTGATATTTCATTAAATGTTTTATCAAAGGAATCACCCCTCTCAAGGAAGTATAATATTTTTGGGGTATATTAAACCCGAATAAACCTGAGACTAAAATGAAATTCTATTGAATCCTCAGCCAAAAGGATCTCCGATGATCCACGGCGGGGTTGGCTCAGTTTCATCGAAGAGGCGCCTCGCCGTGCTTCGTCGCGCTTCACCGTCGTAAATGCAAACAGCCATCGCGGTAACAGTATCGGCTGGCCGCGGGCAGTAATCGCGGTTAATGGCGACAGTCACCACGGTTACGAGATCTCTCAAGACGGACCCACCCCCGTTTTACGGGACCGTCTTCGGCACGCGCGTTCGTAATTGCAAACTAACTTCCATGGAGTCTCGCGGATCGCGCGCCGCACCGGCTGCCCGCGAAGTTTCTATCGAACTTCGCTGGAGGATTCGATGGCAACTTCGCGAATTCAGTATTGTCGTCTAGCTCGAGGTAACCCGGAGAATCCTTTCCGTCGTTTGCCAACTTCGAGTCGACGGAATGCGCATCCTCGCAGTTTATAGCGCTTCGGAGCTGGCGTATCAAAAGTTGAGAATAGCACAACAATATTTCAAAATTCATTAAATGTTTTTAACGCTAAACCTACCGAGCCTTAAAAGTGACTGGTACATGTTCGCTTATAAAAATGACGAGATTGATGTTATTTAGACTTTGTGCGGCTCCTATTATAATACGTGCTCTATTAAAGATATTTATACAATCAATTCTTATTAAATCATTTTCATTGTTTCAATAATACAGGGTGGTTCCGTTTAAGTAAGAACACCTAAAAATCTCTTAAGGTTATTGTGATGCAAAAAATATTTGTTACGTAATGTGAACGGTGTCAATGGACCAAATATCTGGCTCGAATATTTTTTTCCGAGGATCATTTTTTCGGAGTTGTCGAGGTCATTGATGTTTTTTGGTACATAACTACATTTTGTTTTTATTGCATCGCGTAACTGATGGAAAAATACATTCAGATATGTGTAATAACATGACCTTGATATGACCTCGATCCTCGAAAATTGGCGTGTCTTTGCGTGGTCCATCTCTTTAGAATATTGTGATGCAAAAAATATTTGTTACGTAATATGCATGGTATCGATGGACCAAATATTTGGCACGAATATTTTTCTCCGAAGGCCATTTTTTTGGAGTTATCAAGGTCATCGACATTTTTAGATACATAACTACATTATTATTTTATTGCACCGTGTAACTGATCGAAAAATACATCCAGATATTTATAATAGCATGATCTTGAAATGACCTCGATCTTCGAAAATTAAAGTTTTACCTTCAGATCAAGCTCAAGGTCATGTTATTCTACATATCTGAATGTATTTTTCAATCAGTTACCCGATGCAATAAAAACAAAATGTAGTTATGTACCAAAAAACATCGTTGACCTTGACAACTTCGAAAAAAATGACCTTCGGAAAAAAATATTCGTGCCAAATATTTGGTCCATTGATGATATGCACACTACGTAACAAATATTTTTTGCATCGCAATATCCTGAAAAGTTGGACCACGCAAAGGAACGCCAATTTTCGAAGATCAAGGTCATTTCGAGGACATGTTATTATACATATCTGAATGAATTTTTCTATCAGTTACCCGATGCAATAAAAACAAAATGTAGTTATGTACGAAAAAACATCGTTGACCTTGACAACTCCGAAAAAAATGAGCCCCGGGAAAAAATATTCGTGCCAGATATTTGGTCCATTGACACCGTGCACATTATGTAACAAATATTTTTTGCATCACAATAACCTGAAGAGATTTTTTAGAGGTGTTCTTACTTAAACGGACCACCCTGTATAAGGGCTCTTTCGGAATAAGGGAATAAAATAATAGTCCAGGATTAAAATAGGTAACACGTGTATCCGCTTCAAACGTCCGACAAAAAGTGCCGATCGCGGCTTCGCCGTCGTCGCTCTGTCGTTTTAGACAAGCGACAATCGGTCTCCGTTGCCAACAGCGTGGTCGTTCTTTACCGCAACGCTGCTACCAACCTTACAATAATTATAAATAATAAAATCTGGAACCGGTCATTTTGACAGGTAGCGGTAGGTTTAGTGTTAAGGACATTTTTGGACTACCATTGCGCTTGGTAGGAATCAGTAGAAACAGACAGATATGGTCAGACACGAATTTTCTACCGATGCAAATTTGGCATTTTTAGAGAAGTTCAATTCTCACCGAGCAATCCAGGAATAAGGACGGAGCTTGCAAAATTCGATTTCCGAATTGTCATTTCCGTGGAGCTTGCAATTTTTCGAAGACGGCTGCAGAAAATAATTAACACGGCGTAAAGGTTAAGGGACGCAGGTCGGGGAGACACTTTTATTGCGACGCCCGATGTTTCCCGTGGTTCGTGAACTTTTCTTTGTATCGATCGGTTTAATTGTATTCCCTTGAGCGCGGCCCCCAGTCGGCGGTCCTTTCAGTTCACGTTAACCGAGAGCAATTTCATTCCGGCCGTTCGTGGGAAAGTTTTCATCATCCGATTAAATCGCGACTGCAATCGAAGGGAAATTATCGAGAAAGAAAGCACTCGCGTCTCTTCTATTACGAAGCTCCGCTTTGATAGGCTTTCGCTCTGTGAACGTTCGATCGTGTTTGTTTCTCTTGTCATAAATGCGCAGAATTCACAGTCTAATAATTTGTAGGAATGAATTAGATGTTAGAAGCGTTGGTGTTGATGCTGTTCGATCCTCGGTGACCAGCTGAGTCGATTAGGCGATCGTCTGCTCATCTCGCTGGTCGTCGTTTGAGCAGACGATCGATTTGTTATTAACAACGACGTTCGTTTGAATTTGTATTAGAAAATCAGTTTGGGATAAACTATGAAACCGTAAAAAGCTCCTATAAATCATTGTAATCCAAGTGAAGAATCAAGTAGAATGAGTATCTTACTAGTCAGACAAGTAGAATAATTGTCTCATCGTCCAAGCAAGTACAATAAGTATCTTATGGCCAGACAAGTAGAATAAATATCTGGGTGGGCAAGAAAGTAGAATATCCCTGCTATCGTCAGACCAGTAAATTAAGTGCGTCGGTGGTTAAACACGTAGAACAGGACGATTCATAGGCAGACATTATAATATATCAAGCTGTAAGAAAGTGGAGTAGGTCAACCACTATCCAGTCGAACAGGGGATGTAGAGATGCATCTCAGACTTGTCTACTAGATCGTGGAATTGTCGGATATAAGTACAGAAAAGCTCTCACTGAATGTGGAAGTAGAATAAGACGAGTAATAATCCGACAATTGCATACAGCATAATCGGTCAAGTGAAATACGTAGAACTGTATTCAAGTAGAATCGGATTGGCTGTAATCAAGCAAGCAGAATAAGTCCGCTGGTGGACAGATAACTATAATAGGCATATTAGTCTGACAGAATAGGCTAGATAACCAAATCAGTAGAATAAATCGATTAAATGTCAGACTAGTATAATGAGACAACCAGTCACCAAGTAGAATTAGATGGCCACTGTTCAGACAAGCTGAATAAAATTGTTTAATCACATTCTACGGTATAAATCCTGCGAATGCAATTTGCCGTGATCCAACCATGGAAATTCATTCATCGCTACATTAAATTGCGAATAAAATCGAAGCGAAATTATCGAGAAAGGAAACACTCGTCCGTTGCATTCTACCTTCGCGGCCTTTCCATTGTTTCGTGCAACGTTCTTGTTTAGTTTTCCACAGTTCTTGATCCCGTCCGACGAACAATGGAAAATATGGTCCATGAAAGTTTCATGAGAGACGCCTCCCTTCCCCCTTCTCTGTCGTTCTCACGGTATTCGAAATTATAAAGTTGCAGAATCTCCTCAGGAGGAATTACAGAGGCATGCAAATGCCTTCGGTTGTCACTGTTGTTTCTCGGTGTTCCGAAGAGTGACCGTTTCGCTGAAATCGGTCTTCGGGGCTCGGCGATTCTGTAATTCTGAAATTTTTAATGGATCCGTTTTTATGTCATCACTTTACTGACAGGGGACAATGATTTCCCAATAATACATGTTATTTTAATTAATTTAAGATAAATTACTACCTCTGTCCCATAATAATAGTAGCAGTTGATGAATTTAATTTGTCCCATAATAATAGTAGCAAAAGTAGGTAAATATAGAACGCAACATTTATAATAAAAAAAACTAGATTACATTAAACGATAAATTAAAAATATTACTACTAATTTCTATGTTGAGTGTTTAGATAGTTTCTGGATTTTTCAATAATTTCGTTACTGCATTTTAATATCCGTGAGCTTAGAATTATTGGAGCCATCGTTCTTCGTTGCTTCCAGCATAACTTGTTCTTTTTCATCTTACTTTTACAATGGGTTGATTTTCAACTGAAATAAAACAATCGATTTCGATCAGCGGATGAAATTAGAGAAATAGTTATAATTCGTAATAATTACGTTAACCTAAAACTTAAAAGATGTGTCAAAACAAACAACAGATGCCGTGAAACGTTGATTTTGATTACAGCTGCATTCGCCAATAATTCCCGTTTAAATATTCACTTGATTACTTGCAAAATCATAATTTGTTGAGTTTCCAGGTTCCGGATCGTTCCTGGTAAAATTAGCGAAGAATCGTTAAAGTAAACAGCCAGCACACTAGTTATTTCTCTATAAAATCTCAAAGATGCCATTTGATCGGCTGCAACGACAGGTTCTCCCCCATTTTAATGGACTCCGAGGAGCCCAGCGAAATCCCCAATTAATTACGAACGCTCCAATAACCTGTCGATGAAAATTTCCGAACGTTACGTTCCTCGTTAGAGTCGGGGAGAGGAGGGAGAGTCGAAGGGGGAGAGAGAGAGAGTGAGATAGAGGATCTCGCTAAGCGGAATTCCCAGAGGACGGCACCGTCCGCGAGAGGTTTTTCACTGGCTGTGTGCGCGGAATGTCGATCCGTGGGGACGCGGCGTCGCAGAATAGCCTTCTCTCTTCAAAAAGCTTTCAGCCCGGTCTCAATATACGCTGTTCTCGATACAAAGTTCATTCCCGGGATCCCCTCTGTCCCCTCGGCGACGGATTCGCGGGTATATCGCCGCCGTTCGGAGGCGCCCCCTCGGGATCCTTGCGCTGCTTCAAGGCCACGACGACGAGAAAATCCGCTCGACGTGACTTTCCGGCAATAAATCCGCTGAACGTGTTTCCGATCGCAACGCTGCCGCTCCCAGGAAACACTTCCCTGTAGCCGGATCGCTACGACCCGGGGAACGATCCCCCATCATCGCTGGGAAATCCGATTTTACGTTTTATCGGCGAACGGCATTGGCGCGTTAAAAGTTGATGCGAGCCCTGGGTGATTCGGGCCAGATCGGGCCGGGCCGGGCACGCTCGTTCGCGGTTCGCGAATTGCTGGTTCCGTTCGCTATCTTGCCCCTCGTATGTTCCTCGTTCCATATTAGCTCGCGGATCTCCAATCTTCAGCTTCAATTAACACGGCGACTGGACCACGACTACAAGATAAAAATAATTTAAATATTTTAACATATTACACTGCTGTCCGATTGTATAAAATTTGTATAAAATCGCAAGCAGAAGAAGTAATGATTCATTCATGGAAATTAATGGAGCCGAAAAATACATAAGAAAAGAATTTTGATGAAAGAGGATGAATCTTGAGAAAGTGATAAAAATAAATGGCGGAGGAAAATAGGGCGATCACAAGGAATTACAACGTGAGAATGAAGTACTGGGAAGGTTCAAGATGGAAAATATCCGCGGACGAATCTCCGCGGGTTGAAGGATCCCGTAGTCCTTCTGGGAAGATTATCCTTGGACCGTACGGTGTTCCTTTGTTATGCATGGAACGAGGACGCTCGATGGACGACGCTAAAATGGCCGTATTTCTTGACAATCGCCTTCCCTTGCTGTATCTGATCCGTAAGGTTCTTATTCGTCGTACCCAGAGCTCTTTTCCCTTCGTCCTATATTCCCGAGCTGCCATTTCGGTATTCCAGTAGTTTTCCCGGGAGCATGACGATAAGACAGACCTGTGTACTGAGAAAACCGTCCCCTTGCGGTTTCAGATTTTTATTTCGGCATGTATCAAACGCTTCAGGGCGTGCCTGCTCTATTTTTTAAACTAAATACGGTTATATATTCATTTTGTATATTTATGCAATGCAGAGATTTTCTGCATCAATTGCGAGAAGAATATTTAAGTATTAATAAAATGTTTAAGAGCGTGTGAAAGATTCCTTCTGATTAAAATAAAAATTTTTCTGCGTCAATTACAAGAAGAATATTTACGTCATAGAATATTTAAGAGAGTGTACATGTTTCCTTCTGTTTAAAACAAGATTATCTATTAAAAAATAAATAAAAAATTCTTATGAAACTGAATACAATTTTTGTGTTTGAATCATTCGAAACTGAATGAATTCTGCACTGAGGTTTCAGAAGAAATTACATAGAATCCTCGGTGAAAGAGTACTAACACGTCATCGAATCAGCTCTAAGTGGAAACAGAGAGCAATCCACAGCCATGTGAAACGTCCGACCGACCAGCTTGCTCCGACGCGAGAACTCGATTTCAAAGGCAATAAGCTCGGGAGGGAAATGAAAAGTAAAGTGGGCACGTGTTTCAAGGGTAAAAAGGAATGGTGTCGCTGGTACGCATGATGTGCATTAATGGGTTTTCACCGTGGGCTCGGGCGCGATCGTAGAATCTCATAAAATCGAGAGTTAAAAGGTGCCAGGGGCAAGAAAGCCAAGTATTTAAATGGATTCAATTTGGAGCGCGGCCAAGTCTGGGCTGTGTGCGCGGTGCCAGCCGACGAGGGATAGACGCTCGTAAAGGATGCAGCCCGTGGTTCGTTGAACAAATTAATAGCAATCCCTAGGAATCGGCTATTAGAGTGTTCGAATACGATTTCTTCGAACGATCGCTCTCCTCTCGCGACGTTCCGCTGATCTCCTCGAATGCTATCGCGCGCCTCGATCCTATTTAAAAGTTCAACCCGAATGGACATTTACGACCCGAGGCATTGTGAGAAACCGTGTCCTTGATGTTATTACCGGCGTTCGATTATCCTCTGGCCCAGGGCCCCGATATCACAACTCCTCGAGAATTCTGCTTAATAAGACGCTTTTCAATCCCATTGAAGAACTCTCGCTGTTGTTATCTATTATACTCGGAAAGTAGCCTGCTCGATGGCGCGCGGAATTTCTTATGCTCGCATGCTTAGTTAGTTTGCTCCAATATAAGTAGAATTTCTCGGTTTGAATTTCATTCGTGCTGGTACAGATAAATGTCCGTGAATAGACCGAACGAATAAATGTACTTTTCTGTCATGGATTTCTTTCGTTTCCCACAGAGTTTCGCTATCATTTTTGCTACGCTATTGGTAGTTTATCAATTTAGTTAGTAAGAATCGACCTGAGCTGGGGAAAATAGTATTTTAAATAGTAAATAGTAAGTAATCCCATTTATTTTACAGTATCTGTACAACTTTGGAAATAAAGTATTTTATTTGATGCAGTAATTTTTTAAAAGAAAATATTTTGTTTGATGCAGTCATTTTTGATAATAAAATATTTTATTTGATGATAGTACTGATGATACTTTATTCGAATTTTTGAAAATAGTATTTTATTTGAAGAATATTGAAAATATTTGAACTTTGTCTTTATTTTCAATTTCACTTTTAAATATTATTGCACAAAATAATGGTTCGCATTCAATAGATATTGCGAACCTTTGGAACTTCATTTACTATCGAGTTTAAAATCTCGATTTCGTGATTTATTCGATTTTTCTGAACACGCAAGCGACTGAATAATTGCTACTGTTAGCCATCAAAAATGGGAATTACGATGGATTCCGAAAGACTTAAATGAAGAAAAACGTACTTTTATCAAAGAAACCGCATTAAATGCTTTCAATCAGATAGCAAATCCAGATTCAGAGTCACGACCTCAATTACTTTCACAGAACAAAGAAGTAGATGACTTTTTTTCCTTTATGGAAAAAGAAACAAATGATATCAGTCATACAAACATTGCAGAATTAGAATTATTTCAATATTTGAGCGATATTAAAAGTATTGCAAAGTACAAATACATGAAAATATTATTTTTAAAATACAACACAGCTATTCCATCCTCTGCCCCAGTTGAGAGACTTTTTAACAAATGTGGCAAATGATATAGTTTCTTATATTAAGTACCTTTACTTCTTTAAATTATTGCTAAAATAAGAAATATTAAATAAGTAATGCGATTTCTGAAAGTATTAGGTATAACAGCGCAAAAAATAAAATATTCTATTTTGTGTTTCAGATTATTAAAATAGAAATATTTTACTTTGTGTTTCAGATTATTAAAACAGAAATATTTTATTTCGTGGATGAAATTGTTAAAATTGAAGTATTTTATTTCGAGGTTCAGATTGTTCAAATAAAATACTATTTTCTTTAAGCAAAATAAAATCTAAAATATTAAATAGTATTTCAAATAATTTTTCACCAAATAATGCCCACTTCTGGAATCAGCACGGTGGAGCACCTAAAATAGGCCACCTGAGAAACTCGGTTGCTATTGGTGTACGCTTAGAGGTGAAATTTCCCGTTTCTTAAAATTATTTTAAGTATTTTACTTCTGCACAATGCACCTGTACATCTGTGCAATACCAATGACTATAAATATAATCTAAAACAGCAAGAAGAAGGGGTTTGCAGTGCCATTTAGCAAATGCTGTGTTAAATCGGCAGCACTTCTTCCGGCGTGGTCCTGCACTTAACACTAACAAGAAGTTTCCACCTGTTCGTCGGGGTCTCCGCAATTTCCCGAGCGAAAGACAAATTACCGCGGCATAGTTGAATATCCAGACGAAACTTGATATCCGCGTTACGTTTGCATTAGCCGGGACGGGGTTGCGCGGAATGGCTGGCGCGACGGAAGGAAATTGTTGGGAACACAGTCCGACTTCCGGCAGCTGTGAAAAGTAGCCGAGCCGCCGTGCCGTGGCGTTCGTATCTCGTTACAACGGGATTACGGGTCGTCCGTTGTAAAGGGAGACGATGTCGAGAGACGAGAAGGTCTATTTTTTATTTTTCCTCATCGAGCTCGTTAGAGTGGCGGGGACCCACCCGTGAACCGTTCAACAAACCGGTAGCAAAAGGAACCGACCTCGAACGTATCGGCCATACAATCGATACGCGCCAATAGCCGCAACGGCGCGTCGAGACCGCGCCGTAATTTGCCCGTCTCTTATTTCCGGTCTCATTAACTGTCTCGTTGGCATAGCAGCGCGCGGCCACATTGTCCGCCGAGATTTTCTGAAAATTGGACCGATGTTTTCCCGCGCCTCGCGACCGATACTCTTTCAATAGGAGAACCAGCCGCGCAACGAAGTAGCATAACACGATGAATAGGCCGACCCGTGCTCTTCGCACAATGGACCGACTTGCGATCCGCCGCACCCTCGAGCCATTCGAACCCGATATTTTCGAACGAAATTGCTTTATGCAATAGTTGGCTAATTTCCCCACCGATCGAAATTAGTCCCGCGGCGAACCCACCGGGGTCTGCGAGCTTGTTATTCGTAGACGTACGCTTCGAGAAATAGGCTATTGTTAATCTATTTCTGGCGGTCAAAGCCGAACTATCTTTAACCCCTTGCCGTATTTTGACGAGTCAGAGTCGTGAAGAAGATTCTAACAAAGTTTAACAAATATGAATTTGTATGCCTTTCATTTTAGATGAAATAAAATTTGTTTCGCTTGTAATCAATATTTAAGCATTCAAATAGATGTAGCCATACAACAAATATTAATTTTCTTTTCTCTTCTACGACATTTTTCGGGACAAAGACGTTCTAATCACTGTTACTGTAAAAGAAATGGTATGGCAAGAGGGTAAAACAGAATCACTTTTTCAAAATTTGAACTACCTGACATTTATCTTCGCGAGTAGGGTTAATCGAAATTAACTAACTGGCGAATGTTTATAATGTCGATAATGCAAACGAGATATTGATTAAAAGCTACGACGTTCGTTTTTTTTGTTGTATTAAAAATATGATTCTAAAAGCACTTTTAGTTTCTCCCGAATTTTCATGTTTCCGGGCAACTTTTCCAATTCTTTTAAAATCTAAAAACCTGATTCGGACTACAACGAACATTTAACAAAAAAATTAGCCAAATCGGCCCAGCCGTTTTCCCGTGATGTCGTGACCAACGAACAGCGTTTGATTTTTATTATATAGTTTAGGAGCAACGGTTTCCCAAAAGACGAGCAAAAAATATTTTGGAAAAATTTAAATTGGTAAGAAGTAGGTGAGAAAACTTTTTAACACTTTTTCATTTGAGTCTGTAATGAACAAACACGATTAACAGTGAATCAACGAGAAAAGGATATTTATTTTCATTCTTGACACACTTAATATTAAAAAAAAATAATGTTTTTAGTATTACTGTTTTCTAAAATTCTCCTGCTACTGATTTAAAGTACACCTTGTCATAAGTTTCGTAGACCAAGTTCAACGAAGAATTTTCGAAAGGGTGAATTTGATTCGTAAAAGGGTGAATTCGGAATGGAAAAGCTGTATAAGGATCTGTGAAACACGGTTCGATTCCGAGCGAACGGTTCCGATAAAAGCGAGTCGCGGCAGAGGAAAAAAGTTTCGAAATCGGAATTTGATTTACAGTAGCGACCGATAGGAAGACGACGTTCGGCGCGAGAAAGGAAATCAAAGTTCGCCGAGCGAAGTCGAAAGTAAGTTGCGCAACAGTCTAATATTTATATGCGACAGTTCGATCTGGCCGGGGCTCTCAATAACGTTGACGTCAAAAGTTCGCCGGCGCTCGCTACATCCGGAAATTACCGATGGGAGAAGTCGTCGGTGCCTCTCCTCCGTTGATCTCGTTTTTTTCTTATTCGAGTCCGTTGACAACGGACCCGGAGCCATTTACTTTCGTCACGTCAACGGGTTGAGTATCCTTCGTTCCTGCGTGACGCAGGGTCCAATGTGTTCCGAGTATAGGGTTCGGGGTATATTTTCCCCGTGGCTCTTGGCTTGAAATCCGAGATCCGGCAGGAATAGGGATATTCGATTCGCTTCCGGTTTCCTTATTCCTTAGAGATCCTGCAAAATAGGTTCTCCACCAGTCTCCTCCCTCTCTCTCTCTCTTCGTCGTTTTCTTTCTATCGTGATTCCTTAATTCAACGGGGACGGATTTCTTCTGCTGTTTGCTCGACGTTCGCTCTGCGAACGACTTTACTGAATTACGGTGACTGCTCCAGCGAGTTATGGTAAAATAAGATCTTCGTAGGGACCTATCACACACTAACCTTCTTACCTGTTAGTGCACTCAGTGTCACTCCAGTGATCGCAAACATCATACAAAATCAAACAAATTTATTTAAAGTAGAATTCTTAAAAATTCTAAAAAATAGAAAATTTACCTTTGAATCTATCAGAAATGACCATTTGTTTATGTCACATTTAATGAAATTACGAAGAGGCTTTGGAAACTTCTAATTAATTCTTCAGTCGGCACCAAAGAGAGCACAATATTTAAATAATTTTAAAGGTTGCATATATTTAAATCGATATAATAATACTTTAAGGATGAATATTCCGTGCAATTCTATTAACAGTGATTTCTACTTTTTTAATAAAATATTCTACTTTTTGAATAAAAGTACAATTATTTTTAACTTTTTCTTTATTGTATCTACAATTCACCATGCATTTGTTTACAGTTCGTCATTACATTAACTTAACCCTTCGCTGCATAATGTATCATATCTGATACAGTTAACAAATCTGGTACATAGTAAACGAAGAATGTGTTTCTTACTATTCCACACATTTTATCTCATTTGATGAAATGCTGTTTGAATTTTTTAAAATATTTTTCCCTTAAATAAAACACGAAAACTGACCGTCTTTCAATTTTTTCATCCGAATTAAGAAGATCATGCAATGAAGAAGGACGACAGGATAATTCGAAGGCAAAACAGTTTATCGGGACAAGCGGATTAAACATTCAATTTGCGATTAAACAAGTAGAACGCGGAACGTTTGTGGTCAAACGACCGTAGAGCGTGACTTGCTTTGACGCGCAAGTAGAATCAGCCCGTATGTAGTCGGACAAGAGGATTCCACGTTGTCTAGAATTTAGACGGTAGAATACGGGTTGTTAGTAATCGACCGAATAGAGAGTAGTAGTATTGAATGCATTTGAGCAAGCTAGAATAATTTTAATTAAACGTAGTCTAGAAATTTCTGTTGACGGGTAACGAAAATAGTCGGAGTTTTCGTACAGTTACACGGTATTGTAATAATAGTTTTATATGCATTTGAGACACCGAGATGGAATAACTTCAATGAAATGGCGAATTGAAGAACAAAAACACTGATCTCGTACTGTTACACGTGTCATTTACGATTTCGAAGCCTTAATCAGAAAACTGGGTCGCGCAGCGAAAATAGTGAGAAATCACAAGCTTAGCGAGGAGTGCTAGAACGCTCCCGAAACCCCTCGAACATCGACAGCGAATTTACGGACACCGAAATCACGTCCGCGGTCTGATGACAGTAATCGACGTCCTCGTTCAGCCATCTTGCGCGGCGAATGATCGTTTCGAGGCACTTCACGCTCCGTTGCGGGTTAATTAACAAGCGGGACGAATAAAAACACATGTAACTCAAGTATTATCCAATAACCGAGAGGCTTATGTCGTCCATGAAATCAATCGTCGATTGCCATTGAACGATCAGGCACCAAGTCCGTATTTCGAGTGCCTAATGGAACCACACTGCTGTCCTCCATGTCAAAAATAGTTGCTATTCGCGTCACAGCTTCCCGAACTTGTAGGTTGATTGAAACGATAACTAACTCAATTCAAACGGCACTCAAACATTATGCTAAAACTCGGGACAATGCGATCTCTATACTCTTTTAAATTTTATTAATTTAATTCTGAATGATTTCACTCGATCGTAAATTTACTTAATTAAATAATAAATGGCTACTTATATATAAGTATAGTAATTGGTTTATTACATTATTGCCTAAAAGAACTCAATACTTGTAAACCTAACCTTGACGTATTTTACAAGCTTAAAAGCACCAAAAAATGCTGAAAGATCAACAACTTGCTCGTTTCCAGCACCGCGCACGAAATCAATGTGCACACAATCAAGTGAAAGCGCACACTGAGAAAAAAATCCTGTCGAAACAAAAAAAATATATGTTGATTCGATAAGATGTACTATTGAATAGTGCCAATATCGTATGAACTTATTTTAATATTTAATACTATTGAATTTCAACAGCAAAACTCACTTCCGCCAATCATATAAGCCAATAGCTTGACCATCAATGTTTTCAAAAAAGTAAGATATGGCCTCAAACCAATTCCAGTATA
>CM052293.1:7278536-7303934 GCA_028455765.1 Lasioglossum oenotherae | reverse complement strand
CGAATAACAGGCTTGCCACACACAAAATCACTGTTGTATTTTCAACAAATTCAAATACATCACGATTTGCTTCTAAATTTCATACTATTGAAAAGAATACATTGATATTCATCCAAGTAAAAAAGTTACAATAACACGCGTGTTATTGAAGTAACTACTTTTTTTCTCAGTGTAGAATAAGTGCAACTATGGTCGGACCTAGAAGAACTCTTGTCCAAGAAGAACAACTGCAGATACACTCATCGAAATTTCTATAAAGTCACTGTGTTTTGTGCCCGTGCGTAATCAATACAGACCTGTTTATGTACTTCTTTAAGGCCTGGTTTACGTCGCGTTTTTGTCCAGAAGAGTTTAAAAGTTGTTGCACACGTCTTATTGTTACTGGGAGCTCCAATTCAGCTCGAAATTGTGCTGCAATTTTCCTTTCCGTAGCCGCAGGTCTCATTAATAATGAATGTCGTCTCTTTGACAATATTTTATTACCACCTTTAAAATGATTTTTTCCGTAATTTTCACGTAAATTGGTATAATTATTAATCACGGTATATGACCGATTAATTTTCTTAGCAATTGTGCGATTAGAGCAGCTCATATCTTTACAAGCATCGATTGAAGCTTTTTCTTCGCTTGTTAGTACTTTTCCTCTCGGCATTCCCATACACGTGAATCAAATTATAACAAACAGGATTTCTTTGAGTTCTAAAACTAATACTTTTAGAATATTCGCAGTTTTCCGTAGTTCTCTGCTCGGAATACAGAGAAACACTAAGTGACTTTATAGAAACTTCGCACTTGTGTTCTGCACCACACAGAAAACAATCAAAACAAACGTAAATAGTAAACATAACGGTTTAGAGTACGCAGTCCCTCTATCGGAGTGTCTGCAAGGCACAAGACCAGATACGATAAATCAACAAAAATGGTGATATTTTTAAAATATCTATTAAAAAGAAGAAGACTTTGTAGAAATTTCGGCCACTGTATAGTCAGACAGATTATGATTAACAAGCATGAAATAACGAGAGTGAATCAAGAAGAACGAGTAAGCTGATCAATATCCCGACAAGCGTTATCGATCAGCTTGTGGGCGAGCAAGTAGAATATACCACTGCGTGGTCATACCAGTGGTCATCAATAGCCGAATTAGTAAAATAGATCGACCAATGATCGGACAAGTGGAATACAACGACCATTCTCGGTAGAGCAAGTCGACCAAAAATCACACGAGTAGATTAGTTAATCTATAGTAAATTAGTTAATCTACTCGTCTGATTTTTGGTGGACTAGCACTACTGAGAACGGTGGATGTATTCAACTTGCCCTAGTTAGGACATTAGAAAGCTTGATCAATAATGAATAATGATCAATGATTAATTAAGTAGTGCGAATCTAGAAAAAGCCAGCCAAGAAGAATGGGTCCAGCAGTTGCAATATAGACAGAATGAATTGACCAATAATCGAGTAAGTAGAACAAGTCGACCAAAAGTCAGCCAAGTAGAATTTCACGCTCTAACCGATAAATTCAGAAAATTCGGAGATGACAATATTATTTTTACAGAAGAATAAGTTCCGAGGGCGAAATACGTTCACGGAAATGCTAGCCGTTGATTGAATCTCGTGATCGAATCTCATCGAATCGGTAATACGGTTGTCGACACATTATTTTGCGGGAGCTGCACCCGAGGACTGTCAGATCGGCAACGTGATCGTGTCCTGACCGTGGTCGTCCAAAATTTCGGCATCGAGGGGGCCGTCGAGGCCGCACCATCCATTTCACGAGCGTCGAGGAATGACATATTCTCAGGTTACCATTGGGACCGAGGTCACACGAGGCGACACACGCGACACATGTCACGCGCACGTACTCGCGTCAACCGAGGCGTCAACTGCCGGATAAAACCATTTGTCAAATCTCCTTCCACGGAGCGCTCGTGGATATTCAACGAGGATTCCAAGAATTCCTGCGCGCATCTTCGACATTATCCGACACGGCGAGGAAATATCATCTGGGGAGCGTTTGCTCGGAACCCCGGCCTACAGCCGTGGCAACTGTCGTGTCGATCAAACGGAATTGTCTAGTGCTCCTAAACAAGATTGAAATCACTAGCAGTGAACAGGATTTTTCTGATATATGACTAGAATTTCTCTGTGAATAATAATTTCCTAACAGAAGATTTCTGTTATGATCGCAGTTTCTCTCAATATTTACTCGACACCCATTTTGCCTTAACGAACCTCTGGATTTATTCACTTTATTTACAATATATTACACTTGTTTGAACTGGAAGTTCTATCTCGAATCGAGGTAATCTTTGCGGAAAACTGTATAACTTCAGAGAGAAATTGTATCTGGGAACTGTCCCTGGGCCAGCTCGTTCCTCACCTCGGTGGTGAGATTGAAGAGTGCGGAAAATGGTACATTTTTTGGGGGAAAGAACATCCCATTCGTTGACTGAGCCGAGGGAGGAGCCATTCCTATACATCCCTATCGGCGGGGGAGGACATCCCCACCTCAAGCCAATCGCGGAAAGCAAATGTACAAACAAGGACGGTACTAGCAACGGACCCAGAGTCGCGTGACAAACGAAAGGCCCAAGTGGCCAACACGTGCGTTTAATTTATGACCCCTTGTCTCACGCGGACGAGGACCATCGACTTCGGGAACAATGCTTCTTTGAAAAATTATTTTCCAAGGACTCGGGCAGACAGACTTATTTATCCGAAACTCTTAAGGAGTTGTGCTTAATGATGGTCTCGAAGCCGATGGCCCAAGGGTGTGCAATTTGAGCCTCGGACCCTCATAAAAAATAAGAAAGTGCTGGCCTCCTCGAGACCCTTGTAGAAGTGTCCCGAGGACCAACGGTATTTTACATGGAATTTTCCATGCATGTCATAACAATTTCTATACATGGTGAGTCTCACCTAACGTTATCGCCTCAAATATCTCTGTTGCTTTCGAAGACACATTAAATGTCTTGAGCACAATGTTGAATGGTAACATGTGGCTCATACGACACCAAAACAATTTTTTCACCTGCATGTTTTAAAATGGAATTTAAAATGGAATGTTTTTTAAACATCTACAATGATAGTCCCTTTCATTACGAATTCAGCGACTATAATTACTCAAGGTCATTCAAGGTCACGAACGAGCGATATGTGGAACGGATAAAAATGTCGGGCCAGAACTCATACTACGGAAGAAATGATTTAAAATGATTTAAATAATAATTTTCTACGTTTATTGTAAGGAACACGATAATATAACATATAATAACATATAACGTAATAAAGTGTGAATTGTCGGTACAGGGTTAATGTAGAAAGAATTCTATAAGAAACCTTCGTGCGTTCGCCTTCTGAACTTATTTCCAAATGTACGTCCATGTCAATGACAGGTGTAGGTACGGATTACCGGAGCAATTAAATTGTGTGTCACACTGTAGAGTTGTTATGCAAGTAGAATAACTAGATGGTGATGTAAGTGGAATTGAGAGCATATATGGTTCGACGAGTGCAGTGTAGATGATATGTAATCACACATGTAGAACAGCGTTCGTAACTGGTCAGGCCAGTGAGATGAGGTTTGTACGAGTACCAATAGTATAGATCAGCTTGTGCTCAGTAGAATAGGGGAGTTATGTGGCCAGACGAATGAAACTCGGAAGCCCATTTGACCGGACAGAACCATATTTGCTTATAGAGAACGAGACGTCTGGTCCTGCTAGTAGAACGAGTCGGTTTTGGTCAGACGTATTCGTGGAAAATCAATCAGCTTCAGCTGAATCGTGTGACAAGTTGCACAATAATTGTGCTAGCTTGTTAGACAGTCCACATCCATTTCTAAACAGCACATCATACATTTGAATACTTCGAAATTGAATTTCGTAATACAGGGTGAGTAAAAGTCGATTGGGGGCTTTGAAAAATTTGTGATTCTTTCACCAATCCCCGGAATCACCGAGGGATCAAAAGGATTAAATTCTGCGGATATCGACGTTCCGATTGACTTGTCGCGTAGCGTGCAATGCACCGAATGAATTTCCACTTTTATGCGTTCGATAATTGCAACAGCGGAGATCCCGAACGTCCGAGAGTCCCATTGTTAAGGGAAGATCAGTTTCGCGGTCTCGAAACCGCGAACACCGCGGTAAATGCAGCGACCGGCGTCAGCTGCAGTCTGGCAAAGCAAAAGAAAGAAACGTATGGTTCGGGTTAAATCGCTCGAGTATGCAAGATCGCGCGATGCTCTCGCGTAGCTGCGTAGCAACCAGCCGCGAGAACCATCTGGCAATAATGTTCGGTTTCAGAACACGGCCGACTATGAGTGTTCCGCCTGGTTGGTGGATCGTGGCGAGGGGGCGAGGGGCCGAAGGGGCGGAGAATCAGACTGGAAAGCGATTGAGAATGGGGCGTCGGATAGAACCTGGATAGAAGCATGCTGAACGCGCTAATTGCAAAAACTGCCTGCAGCGTTGTCCGCCGTCGTCTGTCCCTACGGCTCGTTCCTCGAGGACGAAAGAAACTAGAAGGCACGTGAAACACGGCACTCGGTCAGCTCCCTGGAAACTTTCCACATTCTTCGTTTACCTGCCAGTTGGGGGCTTCTCGTTTAATTAATTTTTCCCTTGCCGGAGACCGTCAAGGCCTTTTTTTTCACGGCTACGAACTACGCTCCCGGATAAACAAGTCCGTTTCCAGCGAATTTATCGAGGCGTTCACGCCCAGGGCTCTGCGTCCAGTCCAAAGTACTCCACTGTCGTGACGAAACATCGCGACCGTCAGCGGAAAATCGACAGCGTCTGATCAAGCGTCGAGCTGTTCCACTTGCTGGAGGAGTTAATTGGAATGGCTCGGTCTTAATTTTTCTTTGAATACTCGTTGTTGCTAGTATCCCAACGAACATTAAATATTACTAATTCTACTGATTAATTCTATATTTGTCTGATTCTAGATCGATCAATTCTACTTGAATAGAATACACATGTATGCTTGTGCTATCTGATTCACCATAAATTGAGCTAGTCTACTTGACTAGAATATACTGACTAGAATACAGACTACTCTGTCTTGTTACAATCTAACCACGTGCAGTTAGCTGGTCATAAATTTGCCATATCCACTTGGCCGACCAGAGATCAATTTATTCTACTTGTCTACAGGAGGATGGATTCATTTCACCATTTCGCTGATACATTAATACCATAATGTAGACATTATGGAATTTTTCATAACGTCGTGTCTGACTCATGATTTACTTATATCACTTATATTCGCTGTTCTACAGGTTTCCTTACGCGAACACTGAACTTCAATTGAACCAATACTACTTTATCCAGATTGA
Organism: Lasioglossum oenotherae; assembly: GCA_028455765.1. Taxonomy (NCBI): domain Eukaryota; kingdom Metazoa; phylum Arthropoda; class Insecta; order Hymenoptera; family Halictidae; genus Lasioglossum; species Lasioglossum oenotherae. The sequence continues at coordinate 7,298,590 of CM052293.1, read as the reverse complement.
AATCTCAATTGTGATGATACAGATCAACATTGCAATAATTTGAAGATACTTCTGTATAATTTTCCACCTTCTAAGCATACTAAGGAAGAAATGAATTTCTCTTTCCATCCAGGTAGAACATTTCTATTTTCCATAAAGATGCTCTGTCCAGTGATGATATGCGTATTAGAAATCTCGATCTATTACGGGATTCAATAGAAAACCTTTCAGAAATCGCGGATCGAGATCTCTCCCCGAGCTTTTTAATTTTCCTCGCGGGACTGTTCGCCGAAGGAAGAAGATTAAAAAATTTTCGTGCCGCTCGCGGCTCACTGCACGGTTCGGAGAGAAATGTGAAAAAAAGGGGAACGCGTACAGCTGGCTCTTTTGCGGGACGCCAGCTGCGCTTTATCTTTACGACACCGGGAACGCGTGCCATTTCCACCTTTCTCCGAGTTTTTCGCTTCGCCGCCGCGATAGACGCATTGCAGACCGCTCGAGTGTCTCTCTTTCCCGTATCAGCAGCTCCGTGCTGCCCCAATAAATGTTATTTGCACGTTCTCGATCTCCGCTCGCCGCCTGTAATCCACAAAAATCGCCAACTACCCGACGGAGCTCTCGCTACACGATAAGTCGACCTGCGGCCATGTAAAACGGTTTTATTCTCCCTCTGATGCTCTTGGACCGTTCTATCATTTTTATCCAGTCGCATAAACGTTTGGAACATATTTTGTTATGCATTCGTTTAATTCATTTCTTCTCTCATTTTTCTTTCTCATTGCAGTTCATCAATTTCACAGTAGAATTTGTCTGTAATCAGACTAATGGACGAGATCGGTTTCTGACCAGACAAAGCGAAAACCATGTGAATAATCGATCAGTTAGACTGTACACTCTAGACTGTGGCCCGACGAGTGGAATTGGCCGGTCTTTAATCAGACTAATATAATTGGTTTCTGATGAGTCATGTAAAATAGATTTTAGTCACGTTTGTAGAATTGGTCAATTTCTTGTTGATCAGGTACAGTGCATCGGCCTGTAGCCAAATAAGTAGAATAAACATATTTTTAGTCAGACAGGTGGAGCACGTAGTTTACTATTAGCAAGCACACATAATCAGTTTATAATATAACAATTCAAATGGATTAGCTTATGCTCAGATAAGTAGAATGGGCCAGTATATCGCGAACCCAGAAAAATCATGTAAAATAGATTTACTGTCACGTTTGTAGAATTGGTCAATTTCTTGTTGATCAGGTACAGTGCATCAGCCTGTAGCCAAATAAGTAGAATAAACATATTTTTAGTCAGACAGGTGGAGCACGTAGTGTACGATTAGCAAGCACACATAATCAGTTTATAATATAACAATTCAAATGGATTAGCTTCTGCTCAGATAAGTAGAATGGGCCAGTATATTGCGAACCCAGAAAAATCATGTAAAATAGATTTTAGTCACGTTTGTAGAATTGTTCAATTTATTGTTGATCAGGTACAGTGGCTTGGCCTGTAGCCAAATAAGTAGAATAAAAATATTTTTAGTCAGACAGGTGGAGCACGTAGTTTACTATTAGCAAGCATACATAATCAATTTATAATATAACAATTCAAATGGATTAGCTTATGCTCAGATATGTAGAATGGACCAGTATATTGCAAACCCAGAAAAATCATGTAAAATAGATTTTAGTCACGTTTGTTGAATTGGTCAATTTCTTGTTGATCAGGTACAGTGGCTTGGCCTGTAGCCGAATGAGTAGAATAAACATATTTTTAGTCAGACAGGTGGAGCATGTAGTTTACTATTAGCAAGCATACATAATCAGTTTATAATATAATAATTCAAATGGATTAGCTTATGCTCAGATAAGTAGAATAGGCCAGTCTATTGCAAATCCAGCAAAATATATCGATCCAGTCAAGTAGAAGAGGCGAAACTAACAGCAACCATATAGGTCAATCTCGCCCCAGACGCTTACTATAAATTGATTGCTGAAGAGATAAGTCGACTGGCGAAACAAACAGTCGTATTTTGGTCAGACAAGTAGACTAGGTTAATCCACTGCCAGACACGTAGAATAGGTCAACACATGATCGTCCATGACTCGATCTTAGAAGTAGAATAGGCGAGGCGAAAACCAGATACATACAATAGATTGATTTATAACCAGCCAAGCAGAATTGGTAGGATTATAGTTAAACGTCACGCGAGACTCGTTTCCAAGTCTGCAACGATAAGTCAACCCGTGGGCATGTAAAACGTTTTTAGTCGCGTTTCGACAGCTGGTCTGCCGTACTTTTTTCTTCTTTTATTGTCGTGTCGCATAAACGCTCGGAACGCATTTCGTTGCGATCGATCCGACACTGTTGCGAACTGCAAATCGTTCTGGTAACGGTTCACAAAAGCTTTTTTTCCTGCAGTTAGAACCAGTCGAAGTCGTTAACCGTTCTCGCGCTATTATCTCTTTTCAATTAGCAGCACGTGTTCCAGTAATACCGATCTGGATTCGAGGGGAAAATTTGTGTAATGATGTGGACAATAACGTACTGGACACGCTATTCAATAATTTAGTATTCTGCGAACATTTGTAGAATTTTCACTAGATAGTTAACGTAACACGATATTTACGAAATCACTGATTTTAACGTTAACTCTGCTGCGTACAGAACTAAATAAATGACTATAATTTAGTCGATTGTTGACTTTTTAATGAGACTGTAGTAATAGGTTAACCTCAATTAACTTGTACCTTCATTGAATGACTTCATTACACATAAAATTTGTGATAAGTAGAAGAGGATCGTATTTAGTCAGACCAGTTGATAACACTTTGAAGGATCGAGTAAATCTGGGTCAAATCTACTATTTACTCATTAAACTTCGTCCTAGTAATTTACATGCCCAATATGCCACGACTAATTCGTCAAAATTACAAGAAATTTGTAACCGAACTTTATGTTACAACCGAATATTTTAATATTAATATATGCTCACAGCGTACAGGTTCGATCACAAGAAACAGACAAAGCAAATTTGCAATGAGTTAGCTTCTCAACGTTTCCATCCGGGTTTGGATCATTTTCAAGAGAACATCGCGTCTGAAAATATATTTTGAGTTAATATAATAAGTATTTAATAGGAGAAAAAACACTGATTGTGAAATTAACTTTTGAAAAACGTACATGCTATGTATACAAAATCGTTAAAGGAGAATAATAAGGCTAATATTTTAATGTTCGACCAAGTGACTGTCAAGAAAAAGAAGGCGGCGTTAATCGGAGGTGTGCCACTGCGAAGCATAGGGTTGATATATGTTTCACGATGAAATGACACGGTTGCTAATAACAGGGATGCGTTGGTCGATACTTTGGCCACGCCGTCATCTTTCACGGGGAAACGTCTGATCAATTACACGGTTCATTCCGGCACCGGGCGATTGCCTGTTCTCGGTTCAAGTTCTAATACGCGAGCAATTACACTTCCCCGATAGTTACACCTTTTGTTACGAGAACGGGGGCTTGTTCCATCGCTACACCCTAATTTTCGCGGATGAAGTTACGCGGGCTTTTTATGAAGAGCTCATGTGCCGGGGAATCGTGCCGCGGCGAGGGACTTCGGTTTATTAACACTTTATAATTTAATTAATCCCTAATTAGAGACCGTGTAAACGAGTTTTCGGTTGAACGGCAGAATTTCGCCGAGTTTTACGCGAATATCTCCTTGGAGCCAATGCTAATCGTGACTAACCAACGTATTTGCCAACGTATCGCGATACTTCTGCCCGAATTGGTAACTTTTCGAGGATCGTCGCATGTATCCGCGCTCCCGGGGGAATAATAAATACAGAATTGTCATGTGTAATTTGCAATATTGTTCCCGATTAATCCAAGGGTTACGCGGTATCTGTGTGAACAACAATTACCGACTACAGAGCTGCCGCGCCGCGTAATACCCCAAGAGAAATTATGCCCGACTATTTTGTTCTAACTTCGGGACCGGGATTACTCGCAATGCGCCGCGAAAGTTATTTCGTTGTAAATATATGAATTTAGCTTCGGACGCGTCTGACAAGGAAGACATTCCGATTTTGAAATTTCAAAAAATCTTTTCGGGAACTGTCCCGAAATATTATAAAAATTCATTAAACAATATCCCGTTGACACTGGGACGCGTGTGCTTCGTCGAATTATTTTCGTTAGCGGCATTTCGCGTCGCGGAACGCGTTATTTTACGCGAGGTCGTGTAAAGCGAAAATCTGGAAAAATAAAGCAGGATCCCGGGGTATTAGCGATGAGACGGGGTCGTCAATTTCGCATTTACCGTCACGGGGAATCTCCCCGGTAAAAGTTTCATGGGCCGGCCCGATACTCTTCGGAGGATTTAAGCAGTGATCGATGGAATCGTTGTGTTTCGCGGTAATTCGCTGCAGCCTCGCCAGTGGTTACGAACGACCGCACGCGTCACTCGTTCCGGACACGTTGGACCGTTCTGAAACGCGGGTTAGCGCGGCCCCAATTAATTTGCAATCGATTATACGGGCCGCGTTTTAACGTCAAGTAACAAGCAATTCGTATCCTGCCTTCGGCCACATTCGTGTATTATATTTCACCGTTAAAATATTATTGAAAATTACGCGCGCGCTAACAAACGACGATCTAATTGCAACGCGCGTCAGCGTTCCACTGAATCTTCCTAATGGTATCTATGGAAACAAACTTATTGCATGAAGACGTACATACATATATGTATAATATTATTACATGCCTATACACGCAACAATACCGTAAAGAACCGTAAAGTACAACCAAATAGCCATTTAAATCGAATTTGCTGTGTGTCTGACGAATCACTGACCTCTTTCACTTAGGACCCAAATAAATCCACAGTTTTCGTAAGTGCACGTACTCCTCCATGTAACACTGTGATGTCACTGGTTCCAGATGTCCTGACAGCGGGCCCCGGGCCACCAGGATGCCGACAGACGACGACTATGGCCGAAGAGAACGTCTCCTACTGCACCAACACCCGATCTCTCAGTACGGGTCCTCGTCATCTCCGGTTCCAGGATCGACCGGCGTGTCATCTGGAAGTGTCGGGTCCCAGATCGGTTCCGCCAACCCATCGGACTGCTACAAGCCGCAGCAGCAACAGCACCAACAACACCAACCCCAACAACAACAATCGGACCGAGCGGTATCGAACCCATCGAGCAGCAGCGGCAGCGGCCAAGACCGTTACCAGTCCGACCACGTCACCAGTCAGCAATCTCAAGGGAACGATCACGACTATGGTGTCCGAGATCGGCTCTCGGGTTTGGACCGTCACGACAAGTCAACGGACAAGCCGTCGCTGGACGATTTCCCAAAGTCATGCGGGGAGCCGCGATCGTTGCAATCGAGCTGCGAGCGATTCGGCCACTATCAGAGCCAAGAGAGATTCGGCCAGTCCTCTCTGCAGACGCACCACCAGTACACACCGGCTAGATCGAGCTCGGGCGGTCAAACATTGTCCCAGACCGTTCTGGCGGAACGTTTTCCTCGGTTCAGCGAGCTCACCGGTCTCCACGGGGAGCAGAGGCTGTCGCTGGTCCCGAGCGAGCGCTATCAGCAATCAGCGGGCAACAACGACGGTGACCTGTCCGACGGCAACGAGTACGCGAACAGCACGATCCTGGTGTCGGGCTGCGCGACCAGCCCTTTCTCGTCGGAGACGTTCCCCTCGCCGCCGTCGCCAGCGCCCGCGAATGATCGTTTCGTTCCACCACCGCCACTGTCGCCCAGCCCAAGCGAGAAGTATGCCTCGACCCAGAGTCTGGCTGGTTACCCTGCTGCTGATAGGATTCTGCCCCCAGGTTCTCCAAGCGCCAGATATGGCGGGGGCACAGCACCAGCCTCACCGATGCCAGCCGCGGACCGATTCTCCTCGGCGGAGCGACTACTGGCCAATCAACAGTCGTCGGCCGGCCTGCACGAGTCCAAGGACAGCCAGCAACGATACTCTGGAGCCAGCGATCGCCTATTGTCCGGCTCGTCGCCAGTGCTGGGAACCCTTCAAGTCAGCCTACAAGGCGACCGATCAGCCGGCGTGTACGCGGCCAACAAAGACTCCACGGGCTCCCGATACGGCGCCATCTCCACGGACAGGCTCCTCTCATCGTCGCCTATACACGCCCCGGTGCCAGAAAGGTTCGCGAGCAAGTCGACGGACAGGTATCTCGGCGAGTCGCCGGTGTACGACAGGTACCACCGGCCGGAGGCGTCGTCGGGCATCCATCATGACCGCTACTCGACGATATCGTCCACCGCCGAGAAGTTCCTCGCGAGCACAACGAACCCCGAGGTTGCCAGCCATCAGCGATACTCGTCGACGGAGAGGTCACTGCAAGTCTCGAGCACAGCCAGCGAGCAGAGACGTCTGTACGCCGATCGAGGCGTCGAAACGGTCTGCCAGAAGTACACAGACAGATCCAGTAGTTCGCCAGCCCCCACGGACTTCGGTCGCTACTCCAGCTTCCAGGACTCTGGGGCTGGCCAGTCTAGATACGTCACCACCAGCGACAGGTTCAACGAGTCCACGGTCCAACGATGCAGCCAGTCCCGAGTCACTGATCGGTTCTGCGTGTCCACGGATCGGTTTCTCGCTAGTTCATCGCCCGGACACGATGGAAGAGGGGATGCTTCTAGATACACTATCTCCGGGTCTTCTACGGAGAGACTGCTCTCCACCACCTCGTCCTCGTCCTCCTCGTCCACGGACACCATCGCCAGATATCATTCCTCGTATACAAACACCACGGCCACGCAGTCGAGCTCCAACGATCGCTTCACGTCTATCTCACCGACGCCGGAGGGGACGGCTAGGGATCTCAGGTCGGGATCGAATGGCGCGGGGTCCTCGGCTGGGTCCGGTTACCAGAGCGCGACGAAGACCGGGATCGACAAGTACCTGCAGGTGTCGAAGTCCGTGCAGAGTTACGGGAACGAAAGGTATAACGGCGGGAACCCAAGCGATCAGTTCGACAGACTCAGCCAGGACCGATACGACAGGTTCGCAGGGTCTGTGGCCGGCGATCGGTTCGCGTCCTCTACAGGCACTCCTGATCGCTTTCATTCTGCCGCTGATCGATATTCTCCTGCAAGGGCAGCGGACAAGTACTTGTCCCTCCCGAAGCCCAAGGATCGCTATACCGGTCGCATAACGCCGATCTCGTCTTGCGGTACCTCTTCAGCGGCGACCTCCACCGATCGCGCTTATGGCGGGTCCAGCGCGACCGGGAGCTATGTTCCGCCAACCGCGCACACACCTGTCGAACGATACGTGCCGCAACCGCCACCCGAAGTTCTCTATCCGGACAGATACGTTGATAGATACGTGCCGCCATCAGCACACACGCCCACCGATCGTTACGTGCCCACCAACGATCCAGGCGACCCGTACATGAGACGAGACCTCGGCTTCCATCATCATTATCGGCTACCGCCGCCGGCGGGCTATCCTTACCATCAGTCACACTTCCGGCTTCGTGGTTTCGCGTACGCGTCACCGGGCCGGTTAGGGGGCAGTCCTGGCTCTAGCAGCTCCAGCAGCTCCGCGTCCAATCAGAGAGACGGGTTCTCCATGTCGCCCTTGCTCAGGCCGAAGGTGCGAACCTCTGCGGTCGAGTTCCCGACGACTTCGAACAACGTCGTCGTTGGGCGACATGTGTGTACCAACCCTCCGTCATGCTGCAACGAGGTGCCAGCGAATGCAAGATCCTGTTGTCAAGCCATCAGGAGGTCGCTGCCGCCGGGAGCGCTCCCGTCGATACCCACGCAGTCTTCTTGGTAAGTAGCCTTTTGCTGATAGGGGATTGAAAGGCTGGAAGATTGAGGATTGGGGCTACGTGATGATCGAAGATAGTGTCTTTGATAACTGCTGATAATTTTGGAGGATACAGACAAAGTGGCTGACTTTTAATCCTAGGAATGGTGACTCAGGTTAAAGGGTAAGGATAGAAATCATTTCTCCGCTCCATCCTTGTACCATAATGTCAGCATTATACCTTGTACATTTTAAACATTTTATAATTGCTGTATAAAGCACCTGGTCATTCTAGGGTTGTATTTTTATGGTAAGTTATTATAGTCAAGCGACTGTGTCTCGGGGGAAGAAGTACGACCCCGTGTGATAAATAGGAGTTTCGTGTTCACTGTTTAGGAGCTTTTTCCGCTGTTGAATATGGAGCAGCAGGTATCACGTGCAGCATTTAAATGATTTTAAACTCGTTCTAGTGCACATGAAAATTTAGGACAACATTATGATAAAAGCAACCCCTGGATTATTCTGTGTCCCCTCGCAATCTGTAAACTCGAGTGGACACGTAGCACGACCTGTTCCTGACTAGACTGCCGGTGTGGTGTCAGTTAGTGGATACAGCAAGTAGTACTGCTCGCGTATCTGATCAGACATACGCGAAATTTCCATAATTCCATACAATGTTTCTTTACGGTATCTGATACTCCATAAAAATTAAATGGATTCTGGTTAATCAGAGTGCCAACTAAATATTATAATTGCGGGGTAGATTTAGGCAAACGTTAGAGTAATAATTACAAGGAACGCGACGATCAAGAAACATTGAGGAGGGCTTCAAATTTCGTATGCTACACTGAGAAAAAAATCCTGTCGAGACAAAAAAAATATATGTTGATTCAATAAGATGTACTATTGAATAGTGCCAATATCATACGAACTTATTTTAATATTTAATACTATTGAATTTCAATAGCAAAACTCACTTCCGCCAATCATATAAGCCAATAGCTTGACAATGTTTTCAAAAAAGTAACATATGGCCTCAAACCAATTCCAGTATAAATCAATACATTTCTCAAATTTTTTTAACAACATATCTGATTGAAGGGAAAAAATATTACGAATAATAATATACGGTATTGAATCAAGTACTATTTTCAATTATTTCATGATAGACAATTCAAATACATGACGATTTGCTTCTAAATTTCATACTATTGAAAAGAATACATTGATATTCATCGAAGTAAAAAATTACAATAACACGCGTGTTATTGAAGTAACTACTTTTTTGTTCTCAGTGTGGACACTATAGATGAATACAAAATTTTCAAACTGTAGAACTTCATCCGAACATTAAACGAATTGGATAAAATATATTTCTTCTGTAAATGTTTGATGCAAATTGAAAGTGAAACGACACAACATTCAACATTTATAAGTTTCTGGAGGAATGATGTCTTTTATATCACTTAAGTAGTATAAGTATACTTTTAGTCAGGCAAGGACTGTTACCCACAGACTGACCTAATCAAAATATTTATATATCTGTCGCATACGTATCGAGTCAAATTAAGAACATTTTAATTAACAAGAATATCGAACTTTTACCAAGGAATATCGAAATAGTTAAATATCAAGGAATTAGTCAAAGAAAGACGTTAAAAACGCGGAAAAAGTTGTCAACGGCCAGCAAGGAAATAAGAGATTTCTGGAAATAAGATTTCTGGGTCAGGAGCAGATTAATTGCAGCAAGACCGGAAGTCGGTATGCAGATTAAAGAAGCTGGAGAGCTCAGCCGTCCTGGCCGGGGATTTTAATCCGCACTTTAGTGTGCGGCGCGTACGTCGCGGGTACTGCACGTGTCCTCGCAATCATACACGTTAATAATAAAGCCCGCGAATTATAATCGGCGAGGGCTTAATTGCGGGACGACTGCTATTTATAGCCGGGAAGTGGTGGGAACCACTTTTCCGTGGGCTCCGGAACGACTCAATTCGAGTTTCCTTCGATATTAAAGCACGCCCAGGGCGAGATTGCGTATCCGGTAACACACTGGCGCCGAGAACTTCGCAGGAACATGTGTCCCACCATGAATTTATGCGGCCCTTAATATTCCGATACTGACCGCCTACCGAAATATTTGACCGTCAAACGCGAAAGTTTCGCGTGAGAGAAAGAGGGAGAGAGGGCGCGCGTATCGGTGTTCGCGCGGAATTGATTAAATTTTCGGGATTCGAGCCCCGAGATTAATCAGCCGCCGCGTATATGGAAATTTCATTTCGACCTTTCCTCACGTGCTTTTTTTCTCTGTCTCTCTCTCTCTCTCTCTCTCTCTCTCTCTCCTTGCTGAATTTAATCGGAACACACCGCCGATCGCGGACGGATACCGAATTCGATAAATTGAAAAGGCGCGCGGTTTTTATGAGGTAATTGTATGCGACACAACTCGCGAGGAAATTAATCGAATCCCGGGCTACAACGCCGCGATTCGTTCTCGATTTTGGTTACGCGATTTCATAATCTCGATGCAACGGTGTCAGTGTTTTTGAGAGTCTCTCGAGGTAACATTTGTGGAGGACTGAGCTGTGTTCGTTGCGGAGACGAATTAAAAAGTAAACTGAGGATTTTTGTAGTAGATTGCGGATTTTATAAATTTCTGAGAAAAAATTAGTACACTGCGAAGAAAAAGTAGTTACTTCAATAACACGCGTGTTATTGTAATTGTTTTACTTCGATGAATATCAATGTATTCTTTTCAATAGTATGAAATTTAGAAGCAAATAGTGATGTATTTGAATTGTCTGTCATGAAATGATTGAAAATAGTACTTGATTCAATACCGTATATTATTATTCGTAATATTTCTTTTTTTCCTTCAATCAGATATGTTGTTAAAAAAATTTGAGAAATGTATTGATTTATACTGGAATTGGTTCGAGGCCATATCTTATTTTTTTTGAAAACATTGATGGTCAAGCTATTGGCTTATATGATTGGCGGAAGTGAGTTTTGCTATTGAAATTCAATAGTATTAAATATTAAAATAAGTTCATATGATATTGGCACTATTCAATAGTACATCTTATCGAATCAACATATATTTTTTTTGTCTCGACAGGATTCTTTTCTCGGTGTAGCTGTGATTACTTGGTGTAATTATTGGGGACAGAAAATAATTCCTTAAGTTATTTTTAGTTTGTATAAAAATGCACAGTCCACTCTGATCATATCGCAAATAAGTTAAACAAATTAAGTGTCAAGTTAGGATGGCAAGCACAGCATCACAAGCATTAAATTAAACTCAACACTCGAAGTTAAATATCAATCTCTGCTGGGTTCGCGCAAATAAAATCCCCACTATTGAAACAAATTCTTGTTTAAATACGTCCACCTCGTATTTAGTATCCCGCGATCCAACATTTGCTATATAAATTTGTCCAAATGCATTCGCTTCTTTCGTGTGTTCTTTATATTGTTATTTTAGCATTGTTGAAACAGAGAGCGAGAGGAGGATAGGGAAGAATAAATTCGTTCGATTTTATATTGCATCCGTTCGAAATGAAACACGAACTAATCGCTGGAAACGTTAACTAAACGTTTGAACAAACGGCCATCGATATATTTACAGTTTAATTAAAAAGAAGTATTTTTCAATTTCGATCGTACACCTCGAATGATAGTGAAAGGGGAGCCGTAATTTTCTTTGAAAATTTTATTTTTACGCGACAAAATGTTAACAAATAAAAAGGGTGCATCAAATGTAATGGGAATCGAGCCCCGAGATTAATCAGCCGCCGCGTATATGGAAATTTCAATTCGACCTTTCCTCACGTGCTCTTTTTCTCTGTCAATTATTTCAAGGTATTTTCAATCTCAATTTCTCTGTCTTAAATGTTAACAAACAAACAGGGTGCATCAAATGTAATGGGCTCGTCGTAGAGGGGATTCTAATTTCAAAGTGGATGATAATTTAGACGTGAAAAATTTTTAATAATTTTTAAAGATGTTTACCAAAATGAAAGGATTCAAGCAAATGTTATCCAATCGAATAAAAATGTTCTGGAGCTCTCTCTCGGACCACTTAATTAAAAAGAATGGCGTCGATATCTTGATTGAATTTTTAGAAGGCAGCGTGTAGCACTTTATTAGCCCGTACAGGAGAATGTATCCTGTTTCGTTATCTGGGGAACGGTGCGTTGAATAATGTCCGACTAAAAAGAAGGAAGTAGCTCGGTCGTAATACATCGCTTATTAGCTGGATTTCCATCGGCGAGCGTATGCATCTGGTTCCCGCCTATTATTATCAATAGGGTGATACGCAAATTCCGACCTATATTAACGAATTCAGGACACGGATTAGTATGTCAGAGGCGGTCCGGGCACACCGTCTCGTCGTGTCGGTTGTGCGCGAGCCGGCAGAAATGTACGAGGAGTGCCTGATAGCGCTTTGTTTCACAGTTGATGATCACTGTTTAAAACGTTATCTAAAAATGAACTGGAATGTAGGCCGTGTCCACATTTAGCAGTCGCGCGGAAGCCGCGAGCACAGAAAGGGTCGTTACTTTCGTCGCAGTAATCAGGTTAATGGAGTATCGTGGCCCACTTTATTTTTTCATCTTCATCGGGTCCGCGAGCGCGAGAGCACGCCGCGTACACTACCTCTGCGCAACTCTTCGCGGTGTCCCTTATCAACGTTTCAAAGTCAATGATGCATTACCACCAGCCAAAGCTTTCGCTCATCCGCTTTCGAACAGCGCTGATTCCTTCTCTCTCCTCTCTCAGAGTTCTCTATCTCCGCTTTTTTAGAAATATTGTCCCCGTGCCCGAGCCGGAATATCTTTTTCAAAATGCTCTCCCTGCTCGCTCGGTCGAACGGAAATTTTGCGGCTTTCATTCTTTGCGAGTACCACACGATTTTTAATATCGTTCAAGTTTGCATGTAAAATAATTACCTTGAACACCGTCGAGATTTATGCAGCAAGATTGCACTGTTCAACAAATTTCAACTTCTTTTATGATTTCAATATACTGTTGGGTCCTCCTTTTATAGTGTTCTTTGCGCTGATTTCGAATCTATCCGTAATTTTTCTCCTATACGCACAGTTTATGAGAAACATGGCTTTGAAAAAAAAAACATATTTTTCAACTTCAAACAAATATTGTGATGTTATTATAAAAGATATTGAATTGTTCTTTGCAGCAAAATATTCTGTAGACTTTCCCGAATACAGTGGTATCCAATATTAATACATTCTGATTGCTTAAACATGTTTAAATAATGATTAAAGACGGAGAGACACCACTTTTGCACCAATTTTTGAGGATATTCTTCAATTTATCTCAAAAAATTAGGGTCCAGCGGAAAATCGAACTATACCACGCGATAGAGCAGACTTTTATCTTGAGAAACCACCCTTTCAAGTTTGTAACATCGACGTTTTCTTCGAACCAGAAAGCAAAATATCTTCGCCCGACATGCAATTCAATATCTTTTACAATGACATCACGATATTTGTTTAAAGTTGAAAAATATGTTGTTTCTTCAAAGCTATGTTTCTCAGAAACTGTGCGTATAGGAGAAAAATTAAGGACAGATTCGGAATCAGCGCAAAAACCCCTATAAGAAGGACACAAAAGTATATTGAAAACAAATTTGGTGTCGGACAGTGTTATTTTCACAAAAATGAGATTTGAACATTCTCCTCGTTTAGCGTTTGTCTGATCTGATACTGGCTAATACAATTATACTTCCGTCAATGAGTGTACCAACCGTAGAAATGTATGAGGAAGTTTGTTGATTAATCCACGCAAAATGGGATTTGATTATTTCGCCTATACAATTTTATTATAAATCTATAAAATCTAGTTGCAGTTTCAATTTCATGTGATTTTTACTGGCGTGATAGTCATCGTCTTGAAACCGACTAAAACCGGAAACAAAGTAGAACAGTAAAAACTGAGCCGTCTACCTTACCCCAGTGCTTCATACTCGACACTACCACAAATTCATGAAATCCTCAGTCTAATTATAGTTAACAGGGTAGAAGGAACCAGTCCTGAACGCGCTGCAACCGGCAGCAGCTTTCAGTTTCGTTATTGCCTTATTAGTATCCTCAAAGGGGTTAAAAACCCTTTCAAATAGCTCAGAGCGTGGCTCGGAACAAGCTCGCCGAGGGGAACGTGAGAAAAAGTAAAGATTCCGAGTCCTCGAAACGACTGTAATCTGGGCTCTTTTTAAGTGGGCGTGCAAAGTGACGCCATTAGCACAGGGGGAAAGTGTGGCTAGATTTCTCCTGGTGCTGGGGTCCAGTCATTTTCTATTTTCTTCGGCCCTGATCGGTTTGGTGCGAGAGGTCAGGTCACAATCGCTTTGGCCAGCACGAACTGCGAATTCGCGAGCTGCAATACCGAAAGCAAACTGCACTGAACGAACAATTAAATCAGTATAGGTAGTACCAGTAATATGTCAGACGAAGAAAGAAAATAGTGATATAAAGAATGTCTCAAAATGACCTGACATTTTAAATTGCGTGCCATCTTTTCGTGGCGAACATAGTGTACTAAACTTTGACAATTAGCATTGAGAATTACACGATCGAGCAACGCAAAGAAATTGTGAAAATTCACTAGAAAGGTGGTGACAATTTTGCCGAGACATTTTGTGGTGCATTTAACTCTATGTTCGCCACAAAAAGAAAATGGCGCGCAATTTAAAATGTCAGGTCATTTTGAGACACCCTTTATAATTCTAAAACAATTTCGACATCAAGGGACAAATTAAATGGGAGAAGTAGAGACGAAGAAGGAGAAGAAATCATCGTTCACATGTTTCATGTGTTCACACCGTTTACGAAGGGCCCACGTGGTCCGGAAAGTGTCAGGAAAATTGTAAAGAACATTCGTTTATGTTTCTCTTTTCTCGGAAGAAATTTGAAGAGTTGTGTATTTTACGCAGCATTCCAGGTTTGAAATTACTGTGGCGCAAGAAGTTTTATTTCGGAGGGTGCCGGCCTGTAGTGGAGAGTTTCTTGCCACAACGGTCGCGTGAAAAACACGTTAACTTATTCTGGAGACGTAACCGTGAGTTATTTCTTGTTCACTTCAGCATCTGTTCGCGTTTCCTCGTCGCGGGCTGGAACCGTTCCGCGGAATGAAACCGGCCCCTCCTTGCTTCCCAGGAGTTTCCGCTCCCGTGGATTTAAAATTTGCAAATCCGGCCGCGGTAAACGCGAACGTGCCACCGCCGGACATCTCGTTTAACCCGTGGATTTCACGGTTTCTTGGTCATCCGGTTAATCGAGGGAGAATTCGAAACCCAAGAAACAGAGTCTGTAATTCCGGAAAGTACTTGTTCGGCCAGTCTGGGTTTTCTCATAATCCTCAGATATGAGGATTTACTTCCGCAGCGCGGCCACTCTGCTTCAACTTCTTCGAAGTTACTTTTAAGCTATTGCAAGAGTTGCGTTCATAAACGAATTCCTTGATGTCAGTCTACACATTTTTTATTAGTTTCATTCCTGGTCATGAAATAGTATTATTCTGGAAAAGTGAAGTAGGGTCAGTTTGTGGTAGGACAATACAATATGACAGCTTGCGATCAGACAAAGTAGTACAGCCAAATTTATAGTACGACGAAATGGAAGAACTTAGGTGGACATAAAGTGGAGTAGGTCGGCCGACGGTCAGACAAGTGAAATAGAAGAGTGAACGTTTAAACTAGTGGAATAAATTGACTTGTAGCCAGACAAGTGGTCAGCATGGTTAACGAACAAATTAGCAGGTTAACCTGACTCGTGACCAAGTGGAACAGGGTTGCCTGTGGTCAGACAAATGGTGTAAGATGGCCTATGGTCGAGTAAATCGAAAAGTAACATGTGGTCGAATGAAACAGGATTGGCTGTGGTTAAACAAGTAGTACGAGTCTGTCAGTAGTCAGACAGGTTGAATAAAATTGTGTATGGTCAGACAAGTACTACAGTATAGGATGGAAATCTCATTATTGGACCGCAGACATTTTTATTCAGTATAAAAATTGGAGTGAAATAAAAATTTGTCTGAAGAAGCCAATTACTTTAATACCTGAGAATACTACTCTTATCTGAAAACTGATCGAAGAGCCTTTTTAATTGGAGCACTATGGTCTTCTATCTCCCGCGGTAGATATAATAAGAACATCCGACCATAGTCATCGCGGAGCCGGAATTAGGGATCATAACTTTCCGTCTATTTCCCCATCACGTGCACCCAGCCATCTTCGGTTTACTAGCATTCTAGCATGCTATTTCCCAGCGAGGGAACGGCGCCTTATTAGAGATTCATTTCGAAAGAACAAAGGCGTTGGAAGTTCCGCAATAAGTACGCCACCCCTCTCTCTCTCTCATCCCTTCTAAGCGTGCATTGTTACTGGTACAATTACGCGGCTGTAATCTCGGGTCTTCGCTAATTTCGGAAATAGTTACGTCGCTCTAATCGTCTTGTAGTGTCACCGTATCGCTGGCCGCGGATTAAACTTTCACGTGTTGATCTTTCACGGCTGCCCCGAGGACCGAACTTCGTCCGAAACTGGGCTGCCGCGCGCGTAACGAAACGAAAATTTCCATGCATGAAACATGAAGTCTCCGCGGGCCTGTCCGAACGCATTCCGAAAGGCGATCGATCATTTGCGCGAATAAGTTTAATCGCCTACGATAGATAATGCTGTTTCATTCGTTTACGGGTTGAACAAAGTCATTCATAGATCCAATAATGTCTTTTTTGATGTTACATTTAAAATTGGGAATATTTTTTTGAAACTTATAAGATTCACTAATTTTCTCTGTTAGAGTCTTGTTCGTCGTATGTATGTTACAATTATTACATCAATTAGGGTAACTGCACCAGTGAATGAACATTTCAGGAATTGTTCAGGAAGATATTTTATTTAAAAAAAAAAAAAATGTAAATTAAAGAAATCTCATATATGCCAAATGGCTCCCTATACTTCATTTGTCAAAAATAAATGAACACAAATAAAATGAAATTATTATTATTTTTCTTTATTAAACGTTAAATAAAAAATTTTAAAAATACCAGTCAATGAACACTACATTCTAGTACCAATATATTCTTACTATATTCTTTCTATTGTACCAATAGGAATACAGCTACGAAAAAGGGTCATATATTCAATTGGCCCAAGAGTCATTATCGCTAGTATACCGTGCGGCTTAAAATTTGTTGAAATATACGAAAGCGTTCATTTACTGGTGCCCGTTTATTCACTGGTGCAGTTACCCTAAATGTTACCCTAACTAACCGCTAGAACAGAAATTATTTAAAGAAACGTTTAGTGAAATATTTCTTTTCGGTATTCATGTTGTTTCAAGATTACTGAAACGTAAAGTCGTTCTTTGGAAAATTCAACAATTCCAATTTACCTGATCGTAATATAAATCTTGTGTCCATATTGTTCCAATTATTATGCAAGGAATTGACATGATTTTACTTGACTCACCGCGTTCACTGCGAAATTTTATGTCGGTTCTCTGCAAAATTATTGTGTTATTTATTGTTGAAAGATGCGACGGTGAAAAAAAACGTGATTGTGTGTTCCTGGAAGTTTAGCAATTTGGCGAATTACGGGGTATACATGGTGGCGGAACTTTCGATGGAACAAGCGAATTGAAAATTACGTACACGTAAGCGTCGCGCACGTTCAACACCGTGAACGTTACAAGACGCGAACAATTTATCAACGTCTAAAGTGCTGTGCATTTAAGTTCCGCCGTCTGCGTAATTGCAGGGCAAAATGGAGGCGCGAATCGGCAGCTCGAAATTTAACGAGACGACGAGCCGGTCTTCCGCCGGAATGTTGCGAGCCGTGCGAAATAGATTATGCTTGCGGGCTTTGAATCGCAGAAAACTTTCCTTTTTAATGGATTCGAAATTGCATCTGACATTTACGGGAAACGCGTTTGATCGAGCGAATTGAGCGCAGCGCAAATTCGCGTGTCGAAAATGCCAAATGTAATTCGGCGAAATGGCTGTCTTTGCATAAATTGAACCTCGGGTATCGAAATTTACTGAAAATTATACAGAAACAACTTTTGTTTATTCACTGAACTAAGAAATTTGCGAATTGGTTGAGAAACATTTCCTAATAATTTTTATCGCCAATTTCTCCAGTAAAGTATTTAATGTATTTTATATATTTTGTTGGCGTTGTTTCTTCATCAAAGAGAAATGTACGGTTCTGATTTTACTGGAACTAATTTTCGTTTAGGAGAACAGATTTGAAAGCGGCAAGTTCTATAGATTTCCTTCTACCTGGAACGTGGCACACATTCCTCGAAAAAATTACTTCATAATAAATTCCTCATGCTTGTATGAGTTTCATGATATCGCCGCGCCATTTTGGAATCTCATGAATTTACGACGTTCCACGATTAATGCCCGTGCTCTCCTAAGCTCTAGAATGTAATAACGTATTTTACTATCTAAAGCAGTATTAAATGTTAGCGTTAAACGTCCCCTCTCACGAATTTATTGAATTACAAAATGACGTGTGGGTGTTATGAAAGTTCTTTCGAACGTGATACTGAATTGTAGACCATAAGAGACATTAGCTGTTGCCTGTTCTTGAAAGATTAAATATAATTTTTGAGTACCATAATTTATGAATTTTCAGGAGATGAATAGCCTTAATGACTGCTATGTTATTTTAGTGTAAACTGTTATTTTCATGCATTTATGAAAGAAATGAATACGTAAAACACAAAATAGTTGAGGAAGACGAGTAAAAATAAAATGAATTTATATAATAATAATATTATATAATAATATAATTATAATAGTAATATAATATAATAATAATTTATTATTATTATATAATAATTATAATATAATAATAATATATAATAATATAATAATAATTGTTATAACAAAAGTGGAAAGGTGTAATTTAAAACAGTGAAAACATTAGAAGAATTAAAAAATACTATTACATTATTTTCGACCTATTAAATATATTAAGAAAGAAAATATATTTCTATTTCACCCCAGTTTGTTGCAGTTGATGGAGAATATTTTTATTTTTCAAAGCACACGAACATGAAAAATAGAATAGTATAAAACGAGTCGTGTATTTCGCGTGAATTCGTTATGAATATTTCTCGCACACTCGGTCAGCGAACCAACAACACCATTCGCGTTGGATAACCGGCATTATTCAAATATGATTCAGTCAATTTCGCCACGGTTCGACAGAGAGACCTTTGGATCGGTCGAATCGATCGCAGAGGCACGAACAAGCAATTCCACGGGGCCAGGGATGTCTCTCATTTATATTCTCTGATTTCCGGTTCAATGTCGAGAATAGCACCTGAAGTCACTGCAATCTGTTCCACGAGCACCTTTGAGAAGCAGGCTACGAAGGATCTACTCGATTATCGGGAGTAATTAAACTCACCAGCTGGATTGCCATCCAGAACGCATAATTAGTACGTCGAAATTCGAGGAACGATTAACTCGATTGGTTTGGAAAGGCAGTCGCTCGGTGGTTACGAAGTGAAGAAAAGGCAACCGTGGCTCGAACTTTGACATGGGATATCGACGTCTGGTGTTACCAGACTCGAGGAAATTTCTGTTGTCGTACGAACCGTCTGGGAACCGTGTTTTGCATGGCGGAATTTCCTAAATCGAATCGAAAATTTCACTGGAGACGTATTCAATTTCTAGAAAACACTTAGTGACGTTCACAAATCGAGTAGATCACTGCTCTGAAAATTCACAGATGCTCAGAAAATTCGAACTACTGTTCACTCATTGTTTCGACAATTCACAATTCTAAAGATTCAGAGTTCAAACAGATCACTTCTCCAAAAGTTCAGAATTTTTTCGGAATTTTATGTTACTCCGATTAATGTGTCTGACCATAGCTGGATGTTTCTACTCGAAACAGTAATTACCAGAAATGCTAGGATTAGACTTCTTGTGCAGATTCTTGTGCAGACTAAATCATCAAGATCAGAGTCTAACAAAATTTCAATTGTTTACACAGATCTGCAGTGCTGCATAATTTCACAAAAGCCAAAATTAACCCCTTGCCCGACAATATCGTGTCAGACTCGTGATGAAGATTTTGCGCAGGTTCTAACAAATGTGCGTACAGTTATTAATTTCCTTTCAACCGAGATGAAATTCTATTTTGATTTTGTTAACGTATAGTTATTGGAGAACATGTAGGCATACAATAGTTATAAATTTTCTCCTGTTTTAGGAAACTACGAACTACAAAAAA